>CM055124.1:111843656-112001156 GCA_029206835.1 Rana muscosa | reverse complement strand
AGATGAATGTCCTTGCATGGCCTAGTCAGAGCCCAGACTTACCCCCATTAAAAATCTGTGGAATATAGTTCCATAGGAATGACTTGAAGACTGCAGTCCACAAACAGTCACCATCAAATTGAACTGAACTTGAGCAGTTATGCAAAGACGAGTGGGCAGATATTGTAAAGTCTAGATGTGCAAAGTTGGTGGAGACCTATCCCAACAGACTTAAAGTGGTTGTAAAGGTTTATTTTTTATATATAATATATATATTTTTTTTAAATAACAAACATGTCATACTTGCCTCCACTGTGCAGTTTGTTTTGCACAGAGTGGCCCCGATCCTCCTGTTCTGGGGTTCCTCAGCAGCTGTCTCGGCTCCTCCCCGCAATAGCTAACCCCCTCTGGGAAGCTCTCTCCGGAGGGGGTTAGCTTGCGGGCGTGCTCCCTGTCATACACTCTGCGTCCATAGACAGAGTGTAGGACTCTGTCACGTCATTGGATTTGATTGACAGCAGCGGGAGCCAATGGCTGCGCTGCTATCAATCTATTCAATCAACGTCGAGAAGCAGTGGAGAAGAGGACGCCGGGGGATGCGCACAGCAGGTAAACGGGCTCAGGTAAGTAAGACGGGGGGGCTGGGGGGCCTGCGACAGCCAGGTGTTTTTTCACCTTAATGCATAGGATGCATTAAGGTGAAAAAACACAAACCTTTACAATCCCTTTAAGCAAAAGGTGGTGCAACTAAATACAAGGGGGTGATCCTTTTTTCCAACTCGGTGGTTTTGTTTTTAAATTAGATTTTTATTTATTTTTTTCTGACATGTTGGTGTTATATCTTTCACTTGGATGTTATAAGTAGAGTAAATTAAATACAGCTGGATAAAACATTACATTTTTTTTTCTTTTTTTTTCTTTTAAGATGTGTTTTTTTTTTTGTTTTTTTTTAACGCACTGTAAACCAAAGCAATTTAATGTTACCATAGTAACATTGTACTACTCTGGGGAAGTGATTAGGATTTATTTTTTTTACACGTTGTTTGCGTATAGCAGTGAATTACATTAGCATTTTACTGAAATGAAACTGATTCATTCAGTTTGTTTTGTTGTGATTAGCTGTGATTGGTCAAAGCTAATCACATGATACAGATGGGCTGTGATTGGGCATGTCTGGACCATGTGATCAAATTGACAAATCGCAGCTAGCAACACAATTTTACACAATAGATGGCATGAAAGGGAGAAATCCATTGTGTACAACTGTCATGTGACCTGACGCGATTGGCCATTGTGGTCACATGGTACTAGCAGCGAGCTGGTACACTAATCGGTCATTGGCTTAAAAATCTATATATTGCAGCATGCCAGTCCTTGGATGTGGTGGCTGCATTTTCTCTCACGTTTTTAGACTAGGTAGATTTTCAGCAAGTACAGAAAATTTAATTTTTGCCAGAAAATGCAGTGTCCTTGTCACTTCCTGTGAGTTGAAAAGAGCGGACTTCTCTTTCTCTCTATTGTGTAAACTACTAGTTCCATCAATCCACCATGTAATGGGGATGAACATCTTTGATGTCCAGCCTGTGTGAAAATCATAGCAGATCCCATAGATACAATGGAGAAATAATTGTAGACATGAAGGAACAGGAAGTATGTAATTTGCAGGGTTAACGGATGCAAATAAAAGGCGGATAAGCTGCAATATTGGATTAGGTTTTGGGTATAGCTGTGCTTTTAAATGATTTATGTACATATTCGCTCCTTACCACATGCCAAAAGCAACATTTTAGTATTGGGCAATGGTTCCTCATTAAAGATGCAGTATTGTGTTTGTGCAACCAGCTTAGTGTGCCTTTATTTATTAATTCACAAGTTCTTTTACACTTATAATGGACTTGGTTAAAGTGGTCATTAACCTAAATGTCACCTTCAAATTACTGTTTATTCACCAGCATTGCCCGCACTGTACAGAAACATCAGAGGTTGCTCACTGTTGTGGAGAGCATGGACAATGGCAAGCCTATTCGTGAGTCACGTGACTGCGATGTTCCTCTTGTGGTTCGCCACTTTTATCACCATGCTGGTTGGGCACAGCTCAGGGACACTGAAATGAATGGTTGGAAACCTTTGGGTAAGTAAAAACTTTATTAGTAGTTTTTAGTACATTTTGAATTATGAATCTGTATATAAACATGTAAATTTTACATTTTATCTATAGGTGTTGTTGCTGCTATTGTTCCCTGGAATTTTCCTCTGATGCTACTCACCTGGAAAATATGTCCTGCTTTAGCTATGGGTGAGTTTGCTAAATGAATGCCAGCATTTCAAACTCCTGATTGCAATAATATACAGTAGACCTGAGTACCAGTGGCAGTCGAGTTTACTTGAATTGTATTTCTTTTACCTAAATGTTCTCTGTCTTTTTATGATTTCCCTGCTGTATATTTAATTATGAGAGAATATATATATATATATATATATATATATATATATATATATATATATATATATATATATATATATATATATTATATCTATATCTATATCTCACCTAGTTCAACCAAAATAATATAAAAATTACAATCCCATATACCCAATCCTTTACCCACAGTTGATCCAGAGGAAGGCGAAAAACCCCAGCTAAGCATGATCCAGTTTGCTACAGCAGGGGAAATAATTCCTGATCCCCCGAGAGGCAATCGGATTTTCCCTGGATCTATTTTCCCTATACAGGCGGTCCCCGGGTTACAAACAAGACAGGGTCTGTAGGTTTGTTCTTAAGTTGAATCTGTAAGTCAAAACAGCTAGCTTTTTTTTAGCTGGAGCTACACTTCAAAAAGGTTAAAAAAATTTTTTTTTTGATAACATAGGGAAGGGTCATCACCCCTGTAACATTTGTTTTGCTGTCTGTACCCCTGTTCAGAAGATTTCACCTCACTTTCTGTCCCAATGACAATTGGATTTTGAAAATTTTGCGTTGCTGTGTGTCATGAACCTTTGAATACTGAAGTATTTCTCCTTTGAATCTATTACACAGTGGTGGGTCTTCTGCCCTGTCTTAAGGCTAACCCCTCCAGACGGCTCCATGGTCTGGAAGAAAAGCATTGTTCTGTGTTTGACTGTTTGTTTATGTACTTTAATTACCCCCTGGGGCTTCTGTGTCAATACACATCTCAGTTCTCCTATTCAAGCTATCGGACCAATCCCTGCTGACCCTGTTTCAAGTCCTCATTTGCATGGCCAAGAGAACCTAATTGAGAAATACAATGGACTTTACAATTGACCAATAGGAAAGTGGTTGTTGGGGGCAGGGTGTTAAAACTGCTGTATAAGAGTGTGTGTGTGTGTGTGTGTGTGTGTGTGTGTGTGTCCAATAAAAGGAGATTCCTGTTTGAACTTGCATACAGCCTGCCTGGTGTTTGTTCTGAACTATCACAAATGGATTAGAACGGCACATAGCTGTAGTTTGAATCCTGGAGCATCGGATGACCGAACCATCAGACGTTGCGATCTGCAATATGATCCAATAGTAGCAGAGGAGTGTCGGGAGAGTGGAACCGAGCGAGCAAAGGGGCTTGTTACACTGTGGAAACAAGCCTTAGTGATAAAGCATCAGTGGAGGTACCTTTTTCCCATATTAACTCTTACGGGAGAGAATTTCCCTTCCTCAAGGTAGATTTCCTCTCACTTCCTGTTGTCTCCCTCCGTTTTGTAAGTAGGAGTCGTTTGTAAGTCGTATGTTTGTAACTAGGGGACCGCCTGTAAATGTTAGTACCCAGTTATATTATGTACATTTAGGAAAGAATCCAGGCCTTTTTAAAGCAATCTACTGAGCTGACCAGAATCACCTCTGGAGGGAGTCTTTTCCACATTTTCACAGCTCTTACTGTGAAGAAACCTTTCCGTATTTGGAGATAAAAAAAAAAAATTTCTCTAGAAGTAAAGAGTGCCCCCTTGTCCTCCGTGATGACCTTAAAGTGAATAACTCAACACCAAGTTCACTATATGGACCACATATGTATTTGTACATGTTGATCATATCCCCCCCTTAATCTCCTTTTCTCCAGAGAGAATACATTTAGTTCCTCTAATCTTTCCTCATAGCTTAGTTTGGTTGCCCTTCTCTGCACTTTCTCCAGTTACCCAATGTTCTTTTTGAGAATTGGTGCCCAAAACTGAACTGCGTATTTCAGATGAAGTCTTACTAATTTGTACTGGGGCAATATGGTCTCTATTACCTCTCTATTACCTCTCTATCCCTATTACCTCTCTCAATACAAGAAGGGACTTTACTCGCCTTGGAAACCGCAGCTTGGCATTACATGCTATTATAGAGCTTATGATCTATCCCCAGATCCTTCTCCACTATGGATTCCCCCAGATGTGCTACCCCTAGTATGTATGATGCTTCATGCATGTATATTCTTTTTTTTTTATAAGCAATAAAGTTAAACAACTGAGGTAACATTTCTTAAATAACAATATATAATCATCTATATGCGTTTATTTGCTGAGTGTCTTTAGATAAGAGGTAAATCCTATGGGTGCACAATATTTGGTTGCCAGTTCAGACACCCCATATGGGTACACACTGTGTCAGCTCGGTAGCTATGAGTAGTGCTCCTCAAGGTGCGGAACTGGTCCCGCAGCTCCAAAATAACAGCAGTTTCCAGAGCTGCGTGAGAGTCCCAGGGTTTGTGGCAGGGAAATAACCAATAAAGACTCGCCAAAACAAAGGATTACATAACGAGATTACTCTAGCTGCTTGTGAGCCCCTGCCAGAGTGAAACTGATGCAGGTGTGAACTGTAACTGAAATCAATTGAAGAGTACGCTTTCATTATCTCCAACTTTAATGTAAAACCAGAAAGAGACAGAGGGAAAAGAAGGAAGGAAAGAGGGAGAGGAGGGGAATGAAGCGCCAGTTTGAGGAATAGATGGTAAGTTCATGTCGGATCGACTCCAGGGATTAGGTAGAATCCCATATGTTTAGCCCAGGGTTCCCATGTGGCCTTGAATGATTTGGTGGTATTCATTCTGAAGCTGACCATCTTCTCTTGGGACATAATCCACTATATCTTTCTATTGGCAGCCACCAGAGAGACCTTGGATTGCTTCCAGGCTTTAGCTATTATGATTTTTGCTCCCAGGAGCATAACTGATATCAATCTTTGAGTGTACTTAGCTTTGCTGAATGCCAGCATTCCCAAAACTCCTATTTGGGGAGATTTCACTACTGGGATGCCCGAGACTTTCCGGATAAGATTAAACATCTTGTTCCAAAAACCTCAGGTTTTCGGGCAATCCCACCATATGTGTATCGTGGAACCCTGGGCTTGACATTCTCTGAAACACAACGGAGAGGTGGAGGGGTACATCACCGCTAGTCTGGTGGGAACCAGGTACCATCTCGTCAATACTTTCAAATTTGCTTCTATTAAGTATATGTTCACAATGCCTTTGAACGTTCTCGTTCCCGCTTTATGCCAATCTTCCAGGTCCCAGGTTTCCTGCAAGTCTTTCCCATGCTTCCATATAAGGGAGTTTGGAGGCGGATTCTGATAGTGATGTGTAGATTATGATTATGCCCCCTTTTTGTTCCATTGCTTGGCCACACCAACGTTCATATTGTGTGAACTCTGGGGGTTTGGGTTTGTTTTTCCATAAAGATGTTAGGAAGTGGGAGATTTGGGGGTGTGTAAACTTCTCGGAGTCTGGGAGGTCTAATTTTTCTCTGCAATGCTTTAGAGAAAGAGGGCCAGAGGAGGAGAAAGTGTCCAATCCTGCACATCCCCTTGTCTAGCCACCATTGGAAAGATTTAATGTCCATGCCTGGTCTGAATTGCGCATAGTGGAATATGTGAGCTAGTCGAATGTCAGCGAAGAGAGATGTTTCAGGGAATGGGATAGCGTAGGGGACATTATCGAGGGCCTGGATTCTTGGGGACACCAAAGTAGATAATCTAGGGTATGTGTAGGAACCGCCTGCTTCTCTATACTTATTCAGTCGGGTTTCTCATATCTAGAGTAGACTATTGAGAGTTGGGCCAGCCTAGCTGCTTGGTAATATCTAAACAGGTGTGGTAGACCAAGTCCCCCTCGTCTTTTGGGACTGAAAAGAACGCGTTGGGATAGCTTATACCCCTTCTTCCCCCAGATAAATTTTATTTTTTCCTGGAAGGATTTGAGGTGATCTCTTCTTATCGCTATCGGGAGGGACCTAAACAGGTAAAGGAGTCTGGGGAGTAGTGTCATCTTTATCGAGTGAATTTTACCTAGCCATGATATATGATGATGTGACCAGGCTTGAAGATCAGTCTCCAGTTTGTGGTACATGGGGGGGAAAGTTTGCCTGGTATAACTGTTCAATCTTGGGGGTTACGTTAATCCCTAAATAACGGATTAAGGAGCCACTCCACTTGAATTTGAATGAGGGTTTTAGCTGTTCCACCACTGTGGATTGTAGTAAAATATTTAATGCTTGGGATTTGGCCATGTTAACCCTTAGCCCTGGTATAATCCCAAAGGACTCGAGGAGCTTATTTATGTTGGGTAGAGATGTAATTGGGGAGGTGATGAAGAGGAGGATGTCGTCTGAGAATAAAGCGCACTTGTGGACATTTTGTCCACTGCGAACACCTTTTGATGTTTTGATCTGTTCTAATTGCTATGGCTAGAGTTTCATCAGAGGGGATAGAGGACAGCCTTGCCTCTTTGGCAATTTTAATGGGTTCGAAGTAGTAACCATACAGTTTGACCCTTGCTTCCGGTTCAGAGTAAAGGGATCTGAGAAGCCCTAAAAAAGTCTTGCCAAACCCCCAATGTCTCAGTACCGCAAAAAGGTAGGGCCAGGAAAGTAAATTGAAGGCCTTCTGAAGGTCCGACAAAAGCAAAAGACCTTCCTGGGGAGGGCCTCCGTCCCACCCAGATTGGAGGATTGCGATAATATCCACCGCTCTCCTTGCTTGGTCTGGGCCCTGCCTCCCTGGGATAAATCCCACTTGGTCCTTGTGGATATAACGGTTAATAAATGAGCTTACTCTATTAGGTAAAATTTTGGTAAGGATCTTCAAATCATTGTTGATTAAGGAGATGGGTCTGTAATTTTCTACTCGTTCTGGGTCTTTATCAGGTTTGGGAATTATGGAGATGAAGGCTGCATTGAGGTGAGTGTCTACCGATTCCCCCTTACGTTTTGAATAAAAAAAAAAAATTGTGAGACGAGGGGCTAGTGTGTCCACAAAGGTCTTATAATAAAGAGGGGGCTGACCCACCTTTTTAGATTTTGATTCACCTCTAGGGTTTCTTCCGTTTAAAATTGGGGCTTCCATGATATCTCTATGGTCTTTATGGAGGGTAGGTATAGCAAGGTTATCCCCAATTTTTTTTTATGGTGGGTTCCTCAGCCGTGTTGTTTTTCTGGTACAATTTAGTGTAGAACTCCTGAAATGATTGTAGGATGCGTTGGATTAAGGGTTGTGGAGCCATCCTGAAGTCGTATTTGTTGGAGAGTAAATGTACGAAATTTTGGGGAGAGTTTGCTAACATTGTGCTCATCTTATCTGTCTGCTGGTAGAATCTTGCGCCGGTCCAGCGGATGGATTTCTCGGCTTTGAGAAATGGTATTTTAATCCCAGACACTATGGTATATCATTTATAAAGATATTAAAAAGTAAGGGTCCCAACACTGAACCTTGGGGTTACACCACTGATAACCTTGGACCATTCAGAGTAAGAATCATTACCACTACTCTCTGAATTTGTTTTTTTAGCCAGTTTTCTATCCATTTACAAATTGATCTTTCCAAGCCTGTAGACTTTACCTTACACATTAGCCGTGTGTGGGGAACTGTGTCAAATGCTTTTGCAAAATCCAGTTATACTACATCCACAGCCACCCCTCTGTCCTCATAAACATCAGGTTTGTTTGACAACTTCTGTCTTTCATGAATCCATGCTGTCAGTTGCTTAAAATATTTTTTCCCAGCAGGAACTCATCTATGTGGCCTTTTATTAAACTCTCCAGTATCTTCCCAACTATAAAAGTTAAACTAACTGGTCTATAGTTACTTGGCAAAGACTTTGATCCCTTTTTTAAATATGGGTTACGCATTGGCCCTTTGCCAATCCAGTGGTCATTCATTCCATTTCAGTCATTAACGAGTCCCTAAAAATTAGAAACAATGCCTTTGAAATGACAGAGCTCAATTATTTTAGGATCTGTGGGTGTATGCCATCTGGTCTAGGGGCTTTATCCACCTTTTTGTTCTGTCTAAAAATTTCTGGACCATATCACTTTTGAGCCATTGTGGATCATTTGGGGCTGTGTCAATACCATTATGGACATGATCTCACCATGCTCCTTTTGTATACACAGAGCTGAAGAAAGTATTTAATAAATTTGCCTTCCCTTTTTCCCCAGTCACCCACTCTAGATTATTTTGGAAAGGGCCTACATGCTCAGACCTGACCTTTTTTACTATTGATATATTTGAAGATTTTGAAGATTTTTTTTTTAGGGTTTGTCTAATCTTTTGCAATCTGCCGTTTCGTTTTGCATGTTTGCATCCTTGATTTCCTTTTTACATAGTTTGTATACTTTTTAAAGGTTTATTTATAACCATTTTAAGTTTGGCTGTGAGCCACATAGGTTTTATCCTTTTAAACTTATTGCCCATGGGAATATACTTTGCAGTGAGTTTGCATACAGTCTCTTTAAAGGGATTCCTATTTCTGTTCTGTGTCCATTGATGCCAATATTGTCTCCCAGTCTAAAACTTGGAGAGCAGCCCTCATCCTTGGAAAATTTGCCCTCAAAGTTAAGTGTTTTTATCTTTCCTGTATGTGTTTGTTGCTTACAGCAAACATTACATAAAATCATGTTATAGGCCCCTTTCACACCAGTGGACCGTATGTCCGCTTTTTCATCCATCCATTTACAGATGAAAAGGGGACATGCATTGGTCCCTATGAAATCGCGGGTGTCAGCGGATGAACATCCGCTGACACCCGATCTCATCCGGGTCCGCAATCCTCTGATTCTGCAGACGGAGGAAATCCTATTTTTCTGTCCGTCTGCAGAGCGGATCGGATGAACACGGACAGACGGTCCGTGTTCATCTGACCCCCCCACATAGGGGAGAGCGGAGATATGACAGGGCGGTCCGTGCACAGTGAGCAGGGACCGCCCTATCATCTGCCGGCTCAGCGGGGATCAGCGTAGCGATCCCTGCTGAGCAAGCGGAGGTTCACGGGGCGGATCTTCACGGATCTGTCCCGTGTGAAAGGGGCCCAAGTCACTGCTACCCAGATGTTCTTTATTATGAATATTGGTAATAAGCTCTGCATGGTTTGAGATTACCAGGTGTCCTTCCGTTACTGGAAGGACTTATCTATCAAGATTGGGAACATCCTGATAAGCTTTTTTCTACTCCTAAAAGGTTCTCAGTGATTTATCCTATGGAGGAGAAGTTTACCCGAAAGTGGAGTTTGCCCACAGTTGATGCGGCCATCTCCTGTGTGAACAAATCATTGACATGTCCAGTGGATAATGTTCAAAGATCCAATAGATAAGAAATTTGAATCCTTACTAAAGTATTTTTCTACTGCTGGGGCTGTAACGCAGCCAGCGGTGGCAGCTATTGGTGTTTGCCAAGCTGTAAAGGATCAGATGAAGCTGGTCTTAAGGGATCTTCCAGATCAGCAGGCTCATGATTTGGCTGATTTGCCTAGAGCAATATGGTTTGCGGTTGACGCCATCAAGGGTTCGATCCATCAGGCCTCCCGCCTTGCGCTATCGCTGGTTCGCATGCGGAGGCTTCTTTGGCTCAAGAACTGGTTGGCTGAGACTCCCTGTAAAAAGCTTCTAGCTAGTTTCCCGTTCCATGGCGAGCGCCTTTTTTGGCAAAGACCTGGATAAATATATTCACAAGATTTCCAGCGGTAAAAGTACCCTTCTGCCGGTCAAGAAGAGGTTTAGAGGTCCCTCTAAGAGGCCTACCTCTCCAGTCCCTGGGATATCTGCCTCTAAGCAGTTCCGACGGCCTCCCCGATCAAATCCCGGGGGTAAAACTCGGGGACAGGCACAGGGAAATAAAAAAAAACTGGAACCGTAGAGGTACAAAACCGGCCTCCAAATCAGTCCTATAAAGGGCTGCTCCCTCAAGCGGGTGGGGGGAAGACTTCAGTTATTCGCAGAGACTTGGAGAAGGATGATCAGAGACAAATGGGTGCTCTCCACAGTAACTCTGGGATACAAATTGGAGTTGAAGGAGTTCCCCCCCCCCTACTTTATGTGGTCAAACGTGGCAAAAGACCCGTTGAAAAGAGGTTCTCTCCTTTTGGCGTTAGACCAACTGTTTCTCCAAGGAGTGATTGTGGAGGTTCCCGTGAAGGAACGAGGTTTGGGATTTTACTCAAGTCTATTCACAGTGCCGAAGCCAAACGGGGACTTAAGACCCATATTGGACCTCCAAAGGTTTAAACAAATTCCTGAACATCTGGTCTTTTCGGATGGAATCAATACGGTCAGTAGCCACTACCCTGCAAGGAGGAGAGTGGTTAGCTTCCATAGACATCAAAGATGCCTATCTGCACGTTCCCATTTTTCCGACTCAAAGATTTCTACGCTTTGCGGTAGAAGGGCACCATTTTCAATTCGTGGCATTACCTTTCGGTCGAGCCACGGGTGTTCACAAAAGTTCTGGCCCCTCTGTTGGCCGATCTAAGAACCCAAGGGGTATTGATTATGGCATACCTAGATGACCTATTATTGATAGATCACTCAGCTGCCAGGCTAAAGTTAGTGATCCAGGACACGATCAGGTATCGAGAGTCTCACGGTTGGATCATCAATGTGAACAAGTCAGCCTTACATCCAGTAAGAAGTCTGGAATACTTGGGGCTACGTATAAACTCAGACCAGAAGAAAATCTTCTTACCCGAAGGAGAGATAGAGAGATAGATAGATAGATATCTATCTATATATCCTCTGAGGGACTTAATCCACCTGGTTTGTAGAAAAAGACAGCCGTCCATACGCCTGTGCATGCGGCTGCTGGGGAAGATGGTAGCTTTGTTCGAAGCTGTACCATATGCCCAGTTCCACTCAAGGAAATTGCGAAAGGCCATACTTTCAGCATGGAACAAGAAGGTTCAGGCCCTGGACCTTCCAATGCCCCTCACTCCTTCAGTTCGGAAAAGTCTCTGTTGGTGGTTGATTCCCCAAAATCTGCAAAAGGGGAAATCCTTCAGTCCTATTTCCTGGAAGGTAGTCACCACAGACGCCAGTCTTGTAGGCTGGGGGGCAGTGCTGGGGCAAAGGTCTCTTCAAGGGAGATGGTCAGATGCAGAGAAATCCCTAGCCATCAACCTTTTGGAAATTCGGGCAGCTCGGTATGCCCTAAAAACATGGACATCCAAGCTTCAGGGGTCCCCTGTCAGGATTCAATCGGACAATGCCACAACAGTGGCATATGTCTATCACCAGGGAGGCACCCGGAGTTGTGCAGCCCAGAAAGAAGTGAATCACATCATGAAGTGGGTGGAAAGGAATGTCCTATGCATATCCGCTGTATACATTCCAGGAGTGGAAAATTGGAAAGCGGACTTCTTGAGTCGCCAACAATTATACCCAGGGGAATGGTCCCTTCATCCCGTCATTTTTCGAGCAATATGTCAACGGTGGGGAACACCGGACATAGATCTACTATCGTCCAGATTCAACGCAAAGCTGGACAGATTTGTGTCTCGGACAAGGGACCCGCTCGCTTACGGCTCGGATGCCCTGGTGTGCCCGTGGAAGCAGTTCAAACTGTTATACGCATTGCCGCCACTACAGTTGTTACCTCGACTCCTCCGCAGGATCAGGTTGGAAAAGAAACCAGTAATACTGGTGGCTGCAGAGAATGTAAAATTGTCAGTGGGGGATCCTTGGACCCTTCCACGTCGCCCGGACCTGCTTTCGCAGGGACCGATATACCACCCTTCCTTACTAACTCTGGGTTTGACGGCCTGGCTATTGAATCCCACATTCTAAAGAAGAGAGGTCTCTCTAACTCTGTGGTAGCTACTAAGATCAATGCCAGGAAGCCGGTATCCAGGCATATTTACTATAGAGTTTGGAAAACCTACGTTGCTTGGTGTGAGGCCAGGAAATGGCATCCACAAAGGTACATTTATAGGCAGAGTTCTGGACTTCCTGCAGTGGGCTGTAGACAGGGGATTAGCCTTAAGTACAATTAAGGGTCAGGTTTCAGCCTTGTCGATACTCTTTCAAAGGCCCCTGGCTTCCCATTCTCTTGTTAAATCTTTTTTGCAAGGGGTGACTCGCATTAATCCACCGGTTAAAGCTCCCATATGTCCTTGGGACCTAAACTTGGTACTTTCAGTTCTTCAGAAGCAACCATTTGAACCCCTACGGCACATTCCCTTGGTCCTCCTCACCAGAAAATTGTTTTTTTTTTTGGTAGCCATATCTTCGGCCAGAAGAGTGTCGGAATTAGCCGCCATGTCCTGTAGGGAGCCATACTTGGTTATCCACAAGGATAAAGTAGTTCTACGTCTTCATCCAACCTTTCTTCCCAAGGTGGTAACAAGGTTTCACTTGAACCCAGATGTGGTTCTTCCTTCCTTATTTCCTAAGCCTACCTCGGTAGCAGAAAAGTTATTACATTCCTTAGATGTAGTAAGAGCAGTTGAGGCCTATCTGCGAGCCACTGCTCAGATTCGGAAAACGGATGCTTTGTTTATTCTGCCGGAAGTCCCCAGAAAGGGTCAGGCAGCTTCGAAATCCACTTTGGCTAAATGGATTTGACAGATCATTGTTCAGGCCTATGGCTTAAAAAGAAGATTGCCTCCGTTCAAAGTTAGGGCGCACTCTACGAGAGCGGTTGGTACTTCATGGGCAGTGCATCACCAGGCCTCCATGGCTCAGATCTGTAAGGCCGCAACTTGGTCTTCGGTACACACATTCACTAGGTTTTACCAGGTGGATGTAAGAAGTCAGGAGAATTGTCGCTTTTGGGCGCAGGGTGCTGCAGGCTGCAATTGATCCTCTTGTCTGATGGCGCCCAGCTTATGGTGTCTCCCCCCCCCCCCCCGTGTCCCGTGATCTACGAGAAAGAAAATAGGATTTTTATAACGGCTTACCTGTAAAATCCTTTTCTTGGAGTACATCACGGGACACAGAGCTCCCACCCCTCTTTTGGGAACACTTATTGCTTTGCTACAAAATTGAGGTACTCCCGGTATGGGAGGGGTTATATAGGGGAGGGGACTTCCTGTCTTGGGCGTGCCAGTGTCCATCACCTGAAGGTAAGCTCTATAACCCACATAGTAATTACTATGCCGCTCTGTGTCCTGTGATGTACTCCAAGAAAAGGATTTTACAGGTAAGCTGTTATAAAAATCCTATTATTGTAGCTCTGGCTGTATGTTTAGGGTGGTTGTCCTACTGGAAGGTGAACCTCCGTCCCAGTCTCAAGTCTTTTTTACAGACTCTTAACAGGTTTTCTTCTAAGATTGCCCTGTATTTGGCTCTATCCACCTTCCCATCAACTGACCAGCCTCCCTGTCCCTGCTGAAGAAAAGCATCCCCACAAGATGATGCTGCCACCACCATGTTTCACGATGGGGATGGTGTGTTCAGGGTGATGTGCAGTGTTAGTTTTCCGCCACATGCGTTTTTCTTTTAGGTCAAATAGTTAAATTTTGGTCTCATCTGACCAGAGCACCTTGTTCCACATGTTTTCTGTGTCCCCCACATGGCTTCTTGCAAACTGCAAATGGCTTTCTTCTTGTCATTCTTCCATAAAGGCCAGATTTGTGGATGCACGACTAATAGTTTTCCTGTGGACAGATTCTCCCACCTGAGCTGTTACCACGGGTCCTCTTGGCTGCTTATCTGAATTTAATGCTCTCCTTGCCTGGCCTGTCCGTTTTAGGTGGATAGCCATGTCTTGGTAGGTTTACAGTTGTGCCATACACTTTCCATTTTTGGGTAATTGATTGAACAGTGCTCCGTGAGATGTTCAAAGCATGGGTTATTTTTTTAATTTTTTTTATAACCTAACCCTGCTTTAAACTTCTCCAACTTTATTCCTGACCTGTCTGGTGTGTTCCTTGGCCTTCGTGATTCTGTTTTACTAAGGTTCTCTAAAACCCGTCTGTGGGCTTCACAGAACAGCTATATTTATACTGAGATTAAATTACACACAGGTGGACTCTATTTACTAATTAGGTGACTTTTGAAGGCAATTGGTTCCACTGGATTTTAGTCAGGGGTATTGGTGTAAAGGGGGCTGAATACAAATGCGTGCCACACTTTTCGAGTGCCCCCCCCCCTCCTGAACCGTACCAGGCCACATGCCCTCAACATGGGGAGGATGTCCCCATGTTGATGGGGACAAGAGCCTCATCCCCACAACCCATGCCCGAGGGTTGTGGGGGTCTGCGGGCAGGGGGCTTATCGGAATCTGGAAGACCCCTTTAACAAAGGGGACCCCCAGATCCCGCCCCCCCATGTGAATTGGTAAGGGGTACATTGTACCCCTACCATTTCACGAAGAAAGTGTAAAAAAATTAAAATAAAAACACACAAACACCTTGGAAAAGTCCCTTTTTTATAAGAAAAATAAAATTCCAGCGATGAAATCCAGCGTCCCGCGGCGATCCCGATGTCCAGCGCTGTCCGTCATTGGTTGTGCCTGAGCGGACCTGATGGGGAACTTCCGCGGTGTTTTAAATGTATAAACCCGCCCCTTCTAAAGTTCCCCATCAGGTCCGCTCAGCGGACCAGATGCGGAACGCGAGAAGGGGCGGGTCTATACATGAATTACACAGTGAAGGAAGTTCCCCATCAGGTCCGCCCCCTCGGTGTGTCAGACCGCGCCTACGTCATTGGCCTGAGCGGACCTGATGGGGAACTTCCTTCACTATGTAAATTTAAATTACACAGTGAAGGAAGTTCCCCGCTCAGGCCAATGACGTAGGCGGGGTCTGACATACAGAGGGGGCAGACCTGATGAGGAACTTCCTTCACTGTGTAATACGTGAATAGACCCGCCCCTTCTAAAGTTCCCCATCAGGTCCGCTGAGCGGACCTGATGGGGGACTTTAGAAGGGGCGGGTCTATACATTTAAAACACTGCGGAGGATGTTCCCCATCAGGTCCGCTCAGGCACAACCAATGACGGACAGCACTGGACATCGGGATCGCCGCGGGACACTGGATTTCACCGCTGGAATGGTTTTTTTATTTATTTTTTAATAAAGGACTTTTCCAAGGTGTTTGTTTGTTTTTTATTTACATTTTTTTTTTTTTTTTTTTTTTTTTACACTTTCTTCGTGAAATGGTAGGGGGTACAATGTACCCCTTACCAATTCACATAGGGGAGGGTGGGATCTGGGGGTCCCCTTTGTTAAAGGGGTCTTCCAGATTCCGATAAGCCCCCTGCCTGCAGACCTCCACAACCACCGGGCAAGGGTTGTGGGGATGAGGCCCTTGTCCCCATCAACATGGGGACATCCTCCCCATGTTGAGGGCATGTGGCCTGGTACGGTTCAGGAGGGAGGGGGGGCCGCTCTCTCGTCCCCCCCTCTTCCCCTGCGGCCGGCCAGGTTGCGTGCTCGGATAAGGGTCTGGTATGGATTTTTGGGGGGACTCCATGCCATTTTTTTTTTAATTTGGGGTGGAGTTCCCCTTAAAATCCATGCCAGATCTGAAGGGCCTGGTATGGATATTTAGGGGGAACCGCACGCCATTTTTTTTTTTTTTTAATTTACGGCGGGGTTCCCCTTAATATCCATTCCAGACCTGAAGGGCCTGGTAATTGAATTTTGGGGGAACCCCCACGCTTTTTTTTTTATATCAATGACTTTTCTATGTATTGATAAAAGCCGACAATTCATTAATATCCGCGAGTGAGTTTTAAATGACTTTTTTTCCTTCAAAAATGACACTTTGTGCAGGGACAGTTCTAAGCACGGGAAACATGCGCGACTTTACATGCATGTCATACACACCCCCCCAGGTACGAAATTTAAAGGAATATTTCACTTTTATTGTTTCACTTTAAGCATTATTAAAATCACTGCTCCTAAAAAAACGTCAGTTTTTAAAACTTTTTTTTTTTGCATCGATACTTGTCCCCTGGGGCAGGACCCGGGTCCCCAAACACTTTTTAGGCCAATAACTTGCATATAAGCCTTTATAATTAGCACTTTAGATTTCTCCCATAGACTTTTCGAATTTGCCGCGAACACCCCAAATTGTTCGTTGTTCGGCGAACAGGCAATGTTCGAGTCGAACATGAGTTCGACTCGAACTCTAAGCTCATCCCTATTCCACATATGGATTAACAACTAACTAGCACCATTATTCCTGCACGACGGATTAGTGCCTCCGGTGGAAGTCTTTGGAATTACAATCGGCACCATAAGTAGACTTTCATGAACTTTTTTCCTTTTCGGATTTGTATTTGTTTGCCATTATTGCTTATTGATGTTTGTGAGTATGGCTTATTGCTACCTTTGCACTGTATGTAAGCCTATTGCTGCTAATTCATTTATGCACAGAGCAACATCCATTCAGGATTCAGTTTGCACTTTTATTTTTTGCATTAATTAGCACAGTATCACTTTACTTATAGCACTTTATTAGTGGATTTATTGTGTTACACATTTATTGATTTGTGCCACAAAATAGGGTTGGTCTCAGCGCACCAATATATTTATTCACATACACGTTCAGGATCACAGATTTCCTTGATTGGTTGCAGCTGTCACTATTTGGTTATCCTATTTGGTTTGATTTTATCCACAAATTTTACACATATTAGCACATTAGTATTATTTTAAAACATGCTAGGCAGGTTAAAAATCCTTTTTTTATTGGTCTTATATAATCTAATTTTCAGAGATACTAAAATTGGGGTTTTCACTAATTGTAAGCCATAATCCTCAAAATTCAAATAAATGCTTGAAATGTATCACTCTGCGTGGAACGCATCTATATAAAATATGAGTTTTTTTTTTTATTTTTTGAATGGAATTACTGAAATAAATAAACTTTTGGATGATATTCACATTTTTTGAGATACACCTGTATATCACAATATCTTTAACCACTTCCCGCCCAGTCAATAGCAAATTGACGTCCGGGAAGTGGTTCTGTTATCCACACTGGACGTCATATGACGTCCTGCGGGATAACAGCCACCGCGCGCCCGGGGGGGGCGTGCATTGCGGCGATCGGTGGAGCGGTGGGTCAGTCTGACCCACCGCTACACTGATCTCGGTAAAAAGCCTCCGTCTGAGGCTTTTTACCATGTGATCAGCCGTGTCGAATCACAGCTGATCAGGAAGTAAACAGGAAGAGCCATTGATCGGCTCTTCCTCACTCGCGTCTGACAGACGCGAGTAGAGGAGAGCCGATCGGCGGCTCTCCTGACGGGGGGTTCGCGCTGATTGTTTATCCACGCAGCCCCCCCTCGGATACCCACACTGGACCACCAGGGAAGCCCCCAAGGACCACCAGGGAAGCCCTAAGCATGATAAAACATTAAAAAATATGCCAATCAGTGCCCACACATGGGTACTGACTGGCACGATCATGCCAAGAAAATGTGTGGTGGCTGGCATTGCTAGGCAGCAGTGTCACCAGTGCCACCTACTAGTGCCCACCCATCAGTGCCCGTCAGTGCCACCCATAAGTGCCCATCAGTGCCGCCCATAAGTGCCCATCAGTGCCGCCCATGAGTGCCAATCGGTGCCACCTCATCGGTGCCACCTCATCGGTGCCACCTCATCGGTGCCCATCAGTGTCGCCTTATCAGTGCCCTTCAGTTCCGCCTTATCAGTGCCTGTCATTGAAGTAGAAAAGGTGCTTATTTACAAAAAAATTAACAGAAACAAAGAAAAACAGTGTTTTTTTTTTTTTTTTTTAACTTTTCGCTCCTTTTTTTTTTATTTGTTGCGCAAAAAATAAAAATCGCAGAGGCGATCAAATACCACCGAAAGAGAGCTCTATTTGTGGGAACAAAATGATAAAAAATTTGTTTGGGTACAGTGTAGCATGACCGCGCAATTGTCATTCAAATTGCGACAGCGCTGAAAGCTCAAAATTGGCTTGGGCAGGAAGCTGTATAAGTGCATGGTATTGAAGTGGTTAATCCTTTTAATCCTTTAAACTTCTCAATGCCACACAAACACCTCTGCTCTTCACATACATTCAGTAGTAATATATCACTGTCTCTTTTTAAAACCTCCACCATCACCAGTTGTGCTCTTAACTGGAGCCCATGACCAAACGATCTCTTGTAAGGTCAAAAAGCGCTTGTGTCCCTCTTATGTGGGCAGTATATTATCCCAACTGAATGGATCATAGTGTGATGGCTCTTTGATGGACCCTGGGGCCCTAAGCAAAATTCTGCTAAGGGGCCCTCTAAACCATTTGCCATTGCCACACAGTCACACCTGACACTTCAGTGCTCCCAATACAATCCCCCAACTTTAAAAAAAAACAGTCAAAGAATAAGTACAACAATATAGAACAGAATGGAAGGGGGGGGGGATCAGGAGGGCGTACACTGGTGGGATCAGGAGGGCATACACTGGAATTGGGGGGATCAGGAGAGCATACACTGGAATTGGGGGGATCAGGAGAGCATACACTGGAAGGGGGGATCAGGAGAGCATACAATGGAAGGGGGGGGGGATCAGGAGAGCATACAATGGAAGGGGGGGGGGATCAGGAGAGCATACAATGGAAGGGGGGGGGGATCAGGATAGCATACACTGGAAGGGGGGTGGGGGGATCAGAATAGCATACACTGGAAGGGGGGTGGGGTGGGGATCAGGATAGCATACACTGGGGGGCAGTCATAATCCTTTAATGAGTTAAATTTCTCACTTGTCATGAAAAGATCTGATTTGTCAGCTAATAGCACCTCTATGCTAAGCTGCAGTAACTCAGCAGACTCGGCATAGAGGTGACTGTAAACAAATCAACACTGTAGTGCAAGCAGCAGAGCTCACCTCCGGGAACTTTCACACGGCTTCCCTCTGCTCAGCAGCTGCACGAATCTCCCTCTTCCAGACGAGCGTCTTCTCGGGGGGGAAAAGGCACATCCCCCATCCCTCCCACTCAAGCAGCAGCCTGCAGGAGAGAGGCTGAAATACTGCTGGGGGAGGTACAGGGGGCAGAGGGTGCAGTCCCGAGGTTTCTGAGCAGTCATTCATGCTTAGAATGGCTGCTTTGCGGGGCCCTACGCAGCTTGCGTAGTCGGCGTATAGTGCGGATCGGCTCTGGCACCTCCTCCTTTCTCCTCTGCTCAGCAACATAAAGCAAAAATAGTACTTTATCCTTAAAATACTTTATTCACTACATCAACATGATAAAAACACACTTAATTCTGGTGCTCCAAACCGCACCAGGTATAGCCGGCATTAAATTACATGCACAATCAGTATCTTAATGCGACGTTCTTCCAGTTTTGTCAGTCTTGTGCACACTGCAGGTGTCGTGATGTCATTCAGCCCCTCCCATCCGGCCTAAAAGCTCCTTTTGAGTTGAAATGAAATAAAATCATGTTTGTGTTGCTGTTTTTGAGCCAGTTTCAGCCATATCTTTTATATTTCATTCCAGGTAATACTGTAGTATTAAAGCCTGCAACATATACTCGTTTGACGGCTCTTCTCCTGGCAGAGATTTGTGCTGAGGCAGGACTTCCACCTGGAGTCTTCAATGTGGTCACTGGTAATGGTGCATTTGGTGAAAAGCTGGCTGTCCATCCTGATGTGGATAAAGTAGCATTTACAGGCTCTACAGAGGTAAAAGCAAAGTTCCAGAATATTATGTAAATTTCAGTAACTCATATACATTTTTATTGTAGTGTGATCCGTGAAAGAGTCAATCTGATTTCTGTAGGTAATTGTTTGCCTTATTAAAAAGGTCAATATGAAGAAATTGCAAGTGTCTAGACAAAATATTATTAAACGCTTTGTAATATGTTTACATTTTGGTTTATTTAAAAAAACATGGGGGTTAATGTTCTGTAGTCCTGAAGGTCCTGTAGGCCTTTAGTCTGGTACCTTTGTAACCCTTCCGCTGCCAGGCCCTGTGCTTCATTTTTACACTCAGGTGGCCAGACCATTTTTGCAATTGCTTTTTCTATTTTTTCCTTACAGCTTTCAGAGTATGTTAAAGACCCCCCAAACCATGTATTTTCTGAAAGCACATGACCAGTAGAATACAAGTAAGGTGCTACTGATTTTTAGGGCACAATGATATTTGCGAAAATATTTATCAAAACAATATTTGAGCTAAAAATACACTAAAATCATTATTGCTAGATAAAAACCGCACATTTTACAAAATTCTTACTAAATATAAAAGCTAACCTGTATTTAAGTTAATAACCACTGTTTGTAAATTTTATATTACGCCTTTCTGCGAAATGGGGAAAATCGAACATACGCAAAAATGTAAATATCCAAATTTCTCCAAAAATTTAGAGGTTTTAATTTTTCCCTTACAGCTTTAAGAGTTTGTTAAAGATATACCATATATTTTCTGAAAGCACGTAACCTGTAGAATAAAAGGAAGGTGCTACTGATTTTAACGCCCTGCGATATTTGTGCAAGTGTTTATCAAAACCATATAGTCGCTAAAAATTCTCTAAAATCATTTTTAGCAGATATAAACACAGCAAAGTTTACAAAATTCCTCCTAAATTTTTACTAAATATAAAAGTGTAATCTGTATTGAGTTAATAAATATTTGTAATTTTTTTAAATTATGCCATTTTACAAAATGGTGAAAACTGAACGTACGCAAAAATGTAACTAATGAAATTTCTCAAATCAGAAGGTTTTCATTGTTCCCCAACAGCTTTCAGAGTTTATTAAAGACCCCCCAAACCATATATTTTCTGAAAGCATAAGACCAGTAGAATAAAAAGATGGTGCTACTGATTTTTAAGGCCCCATGATATTTGCACAATAGTTTACTATTTCGCTAAAAATACACTAAAATCATTATTGGCAGATACAAACACAGCAAATATTACAAAATTAGCTAAGTTCCTTCTAAATATTTGTACATTTTAAATTGCGCTTTTTTTGAGAAATGGTGAAAGTCGGACGTACGCAAAAATTTCTCAAAAAATCTGGAGGTTTTCCTTTTTCACTTGCAGCTTTCAGAGTTTGTAAAATATATTTTCTGAAAGCACATGGCCAGGAGAATAAAGGGAAGGTGCTACTGATTTTTAAGGCACCGCAATATTTGCGCAAATGTTTATCAAAACAATATTTCTCCTTCGTCCATGGACGGACACAGCTCCTTAATTCATGACCGTTGGGTTATGTTCCTGTTCATAGGAGAGGACTAGGCAGAACATGTTGGCTATCTTAAAACATGTAACTTTAACAGAGTTGAACAGCCCTGCCCATAACCCTCCTCCCTGCAGTTAGCAGCTTCAGTTTTTTTCTGCCTAGCAGAGGAGAGGATGTGGCTCCCTTCGGGCCCAGTATCCTGAAGAGATTTTTACTTTTTATTATTTTATTTTTGAGAATCTTCTATCAACCGCCGGCTGGGCATGACAGGTAGGACATTTAGATCCTTGTAATCCCCCCTGTCCGGCCATCTAGCGTGTTACCGTCCCCTCGCTACTGCGTGGGGTCTGTCACGTCATACCCCATGGCTCCAGGGGTGGCCGGTGAGCTATATGCTCCAGGGTCCACATATGACCGTGCGGCTTGCTGTCTCAGTCACAGTGGTCCAGGCCGACAGCTACTCCGTACTGCTCGGTTGTAGTTCTGTCAGGAACGCACCAGCAGGTCCTCGCAGGGACGGGTAAGTACAGTTCCTCCTGCTTCGGTGGGATGGGACAGCTGGGCATTTCTAAGGGGGTCGTTAGGTTCTCCTACCCTCCCCTCTCTCCCTCTGTCACCCTTTTTTCCTCCTCCCCTCACGGGGCTACTGTGACCGGGGTATACCTTTTTAGGGGGGCTCCTGGTAATGGCAGGGGGCTGTGAGGGTGTCCAGGCCCGCTGTCGTCTGTGTGGGGGGTGGTGTTTTTTTGGGAGCCTCCGCTGCTGGCCTTCTTGTCCACCTCGCTTGCTGGGTGCCAATTTTTTAAGCGCTGGGGCCTATGCATTGCATTCCCCACTGGCGGCCATTTTGCCATAGCCGCACCATGCTGCAGGCGGGCGGCCATTTTCTCGTGGTCCGCGCGTCTTTTCTGGACTCCCGGCGGTCATTTTGGAAGGGGTTTTGGCCTCTAGTGCTGCACTGGCTTCCTGTTTGGCGCGAATGGTGCCATTCACCCCACACAGCTTCTCAGTCACACGCGGTGTGTGGATGGAGAGCGAGCAGCGGCGCTGGACAGTCCCTGGCTGGCGGTGAGTCCCCTGGGTATCCCCCCCCCTCGGTCAGTGCAGCTAGGAGGGTGGGCAAAGTGATGTGTCAGGTAACTGACTAGGTCCCCAAGGGTGGTCAGTGGGTGTTCTGGAGCCAGAGGCTGGCGTTTTTTCTCACATTCCTGCGGCAGCATCCGGTGCTCTGCACATGCGGTTCCCATAGGCACTGTTTAGGCAGTCCTGGAGTCCTTATTGCCAAGGTGGAAGAGGCGTGCAAATGTAAAAGGGTTGCTAAGCGCTCCCTCCCCCCGTCATCGCATGGGAAATTGCTCTGACGCGGACTCGGGCCTGGCTGCGGCTGGTCGCTGGTTCTGAGATGTCAGGAACGGCGGACAAGGACCTTCCCTGTGTGGAGGACCCCTTGTCCGGGCCACCTCAAAACAGCATTACGCTGTCAGGGACACTCGCAAGCTGGATGCTACAACTCTTCCACAGCTGAGTCTGCCCTTTCTTTGGGTCACACAAACCGACCCGCTATGTTTAAGGTTTTACTCGCATAGCTACAGACCGGTCGCAGAGGCCCCTTGCGGTCCCTCAGCGCACCCCGATCTCTCGGTTATAATATGTAACTTCTATCCCGGGGGAGGGAACCAACATGGAGTCAGTATCTGTGAGGCAACTCCAGAGCTCCTGCACCTGTGGTTTCCCGCCATTTCCTGGGGAATGCTCTGACTCTGACAGGACCACGGTCTGAGGTGTCAGAGGTTGCTTTTTACCTGCAGTTTGGTGCTTGCTTCGGCAGCACATATACGCAGATTGGAACGATACAGAGAAGATTAAGCGCCTTGGGCGCAATAGTTTAGACATGCACAATATGTTTATACACAACACTGGATACATTCACAGTGTATGTAGGTATTGCTCTCTGTGTCTGCGTGGGTTTCCTCCCACGCTCCAATGACGTAAGCGCCTTCGGTGCCGTACACAGTATAATCATACTCAATATGTTTA
This sequence comes from Rana muscosa, assembly GCA_029206835.1. Taxonomy (NCBI): domain Eukaryota; kingdom Metazoa; phylum Chordata; class Amphibia; order Anura; family Ranidae; genus Rana; species Rana muscosa. Next base: position 111,977,808 of record CM055124.1, on the reverse strand, counting down.
TACACAACACTAAATACATTCACAGTATATGTATGTATGTATTATTACTCTCGCTCTGTGTCTGCGTGGGTTTCCTCTGGGTACTCCGGTTTCCTCCCACCCTCCAATGGTATGCGTGCATTTGACGCTATGCGCAGCATGATCATATTCGATATGTTTATTCACACTTGATATAATACCTACACGGTATGTGTATGCAGTCTGCGTGGGTTTCCTCGGGGTACTCCGGTTTCCTCCCACGCTCCAATGGTATGCGCGCGGTCGACGCTATGCACAGCATAAACATGTGCAATATGTTTATTCACGCATACTAACATGCCTACATGGTATGTGTAGGCAGTCTGCGTGGGTTTCCTCCGGGTACTCCGGTTTCCTCCCACGCCCCAATGGTGTGCGCGCCTTCGGCGCTTTGCACAGTATAAACATGTCCAATAATATCAATGGCAACAGTGGACATTCCACTGTTGCCATTGATATTATCTGAAAGCGCTTGTTTGATCATCTTAATGCAAGTGTATCTACCTACATTAAATTATATTCCTAAACAGTATTATGCTATGTGCCCTTCCTTTTTCCTCTATATGGCTACTGGCTTTCATTTTGGTTAAACCATCATTGGGTCACCATCTTTCAAGTTTCTCCATCCTCCCACCATTGGTTGCCGTGAGTGACGTCCTTTGGGGAATTACCAGCCGAGGATTCTTCAGTGATCTATATCCAAAGCTTGAGTCGACCCTCTAGACCAGGGATATGCAATTAGCGGACCTCCAGCTGTGGCAAAACTACAAGTCCCATCATGCCTCTGCCTCTGGGTGTCATGCTTGAGGCTGTCAGAGTCTTGCTATGCCTCATGGGACTTGTAGTTCTGCAACAGCTGGAGGTCCGCTAATTGCATATCCCTGCTCTAGACGTATGTCTACTAGGGTCCACAGATTTCGGTAAGCCTCCTTTGTATCGGTGGTGGTCGCTCTTATTTCACAATTTATTCAAGATTTTGGAAGTATCATTTAACTATCACAAACTTGTTGATTTTTATTTACCAGAGACTTTTGATATGGTTCTTATTATGATGAACTATTGACATCTGATTCCTGGATTGTTAGCACTTTTTCACAGGGTGTTATTCAACATTCATTCATTCATATTTATTAGCGCTACAATTTATTTGTTATTTTGTTTGCACCTTTTTGTCTATTGGTTTGTAGCTGCTCACTTTTTCTAGCAGCGCGGAATTTTTTGTAATTGTGAGCATTGTCATAAGGATATGTGTTTTTTGCCTATGCAGTTGACCCCTGGTATCGGGGGTACCACTTTCCCGACAGGGGGGTCACATGCCTTTCAGAGGTGATCAGAAGCGATGGCTTGGACTGTTCGCCATGCTGAGGTCAGCGTTGCCCCCGTTAGTGGCTGCGTCTCTGTTGTCTCTGACACTCAATGACTGGGCAAAGCTTTTGTACCAGGCAGTGGAGGAGCAACAGCTTCCTCAGTCGGCCAGCAGGTGCACTGCAACTGTTTTAGCCTCTAGGGCCTCTGTGTCCGGGGTGGTTTTGCGCCACCTAAAAGGGCTGATATACTGGTCCGCTGACCGAGTTTCTAGGGAAGCTCTGACGGATTTGCCTGTCTTTGGTTAACCGTAGAGGTGCCCCGTAACCTGGGACCTTCCTTCTCCAATATCTTGCAGTGTTTCGTTGGGGTTGTCATACCCATACCGCTGCAAGACAGATTCAGATCTGTTCATGGCTCTTAGGCTTCAAGGCCCTTAATTCCTTTTGTGTAGCCGTCCGTTTTTTCCGACCACAGAGTTTGTAAAGTGGTCGCTTCATATAAGATCAATGTTTTCTTTCTTATTCACTGGATGGTTTCTTTGTTCTACAGTCTCGTTGGACTGCCCTGATGGGGCAGTTCAAGACTGGGTGGGGATTTGGAAATTCAGAATGGAGTCATCTCGCTCCATCCAGGGATGTCCCTGGACCTCAGGGACGCGAGCTGGCATGTCCCCAGATACGACAGGCATCAGAACTGCTTCAGAACTAATTGGACGGCGCTACACAGTGCAGATGGACAATGACCCGAAGCATACTGCGACGGCAACCAAAGAGTTTTTTAAGAGAAAGAAGTGGAATGTTATGCAATGGCCAAGTCAATCACCCGACCTGAATCTGATTGAGCATGCATTTCACTTGCTGAAGACAAAACTGAAGGGAAAATGCCCCAAGAACAAGCAGGAACTGAAGACAGTTGCAGTAGAGGCCTGGCAGAGCATCATCAGGGATGAAACCCAGTGTCTGGTGATGTCTATGCATTCCAGACTTCAGACTGTAATTGACTGCAAAGGATTTGCAACCAAGTATTAAAAAGTGAACGTTTGATTTATGATTGTTAATCTGTCCCATTACTTTTGGTCCCTTTAAAAAATGGGAGGCACATATACAAACTGTTGTAATTCCTCCACCGATCACCTGATTTGGATGTAAATACCCTCAAATTAAAGCTGAAAGTCTGCAGTTAAAGCACATCTTGTTTGTTTCATTTCAAATCCATTGTGGTGGTGTATAGTGCCAAAAAGATTAGAATTGTCGATGTCCCAATATTTATGGACCCGACTGTACCAGGCTTCCCTGCAGATACCAACAACACAATCACAATCCACCCTTCTCATAAATCTCCACAAGGTGACACCATATAGCCTACTTTGGTGCAGTTTAATAGCTGGGCCCTCAAGAGAAAATATTAAATGAGAGTTTCTCATTCATACTAAAAGTATTTGCTAAAACAATATACAAAGATGAGGACATACTTCCTTGGAGGAAAGAAAGGATGTGAAAACATTTCTTAAACTTAATATAAGTGTAAACATATATGTGAAATACAGTAAGTGTGTATGTAGTGCGAGTTCCTTAAAGGAATTAGAAAAAAAATCTAGTCTTGCAGTGCCCCCATCCTGTACTGCAAGGGTATTATGTCTAGGGGGTGCAGTAACAGACTTTATTGCTTACCTTACACCCCTGCTTTGACTATATTCTCCTCTTCTTCATGAAGCTTTAGCCTGTGGGTAGTCCCCCCTCCTTGGGGTGTCCTGTACAAATCAGGGCTTTTAAACCCTTTATTGTACCTTTTTTTTGGAGTATTACATCCGTCATGCGATCTGTCCCACCATTGGAGGGTCTGTGCTAGAGCATGAAGCATTTCTCTTTATTTTGACACCCCTAGACATAATGAACATTTACCAGGGTGCCATATTATTGGGGTAAATCATTTTCTAATTCTTTAAATTGGACATAAAAAAAAAAACTTCAGGGTGAAAAAATATATACATTTATTTGGGTACAGTGTTACATTACATTACCGAGCACCTGCCAGGTAAAGTAGAATAGTGCTGAATAGCAAAAAATGCTCTGGTCATGAACAAAGTAAAAGTGGTTAAATGTCAAAAGATTTGTAATTCTGTTCAGCCTGTTATTGTGTGATTCACACAGCTCTATAGATCATATTACCAGCACACCAACGTTTTAAATGTTTCAAATGCACGCAGGATTTCAGTGACAACTACACATTATTATCCTTCAATCACACTTACTGTGTGATAGGTAACCACACCTAAATTATGATGTCGTTTTGCCACCAACTTCTACTAAACAAAAATCTGCATCTAAAATGTATAATTCGTTGTCATTGGTTGCTAACAAGCAGATTGGACACCCACACAGCATCCTTGGTTTCCCCTCCCCACCTCTCTCCCAGAGCCGGGGGCACACCAGCTGCGTGAGGGGGAGAAAGTGAGGAAGAAAGGCTGGATAAGGGCTACCCATGTTGAGCTCTTGCGGAGCATTTTATAGATGCATTGAAGCTGTCCAGATCTGTGACCTCTGCGTTTCATACGGCTGCCCTCTGCGTTCCGTACGGCTGACCGCTGCCCTCTGCGTTCCGTACGGCTGACCGCTGCCCTCTGCGTTCCGTACGGCTGCCCTCTGCGTTCCGTACGGCTGACCGCTGCCCTCTGCGTTCCGTACGGCTGCCCTCTGCGTTCCGTACGGCTGCCCTTTGCGTTCCCTACGGCTGCCCTCTGCGTTCCCTACGGCTGCCCTCTGCGTTCCCTACGGCTGCCCTCTGCGTTCCCTACGGCTGCCCTCTGCGTTCCCTACGGCTGCCCTCTGCGTTCCCTACGGCTGCCCTCTGCGTTCCCTACGGCTGCCCTCTGCGCTCCCTAGGGCTGCCCTCTGCGCTCCCTAGGGCTGCCCTCTGCGCTCCCTAGGGCTGACCTCTGCGCTCCCTAGGGCTGACCTCTGCGCTCCCTAGGGCTGCCCTCTGCGCTCCCTAGGGCTGCCCTCTGCGCTCCCTAGGGCTGACCTCTGCGTGTTTTTTCTGCTGTGCCCTGAGATGGTGCCTTGACTAAAAAAGGCTGAGAAACCCTGTTCTACTTTTGTTCACCACACATCTCTCGATCTGCAGCTGGAGTTGCTTTCTCTGGATTACAATGGCCATGATGTTGTCCAGCAGCTGGTGACGCCTCTGGGGATTGTTCTGTTCAATTCAATATATTTTAGCAATTTCCTTGTTGACATTTATAATTGATTAAAAAACATCTGCTCGTCTGTAAAAGTAAATCCCACCCAGCTCCAAATGTGCTCATACTTGATGGAATGTAATCATGATTACTTGGATCCAATTACTATATAAAGCATCAAATAAGTTATTTACATAATTTTTTTTTTTTTTAGGTGCACTCCAGTAAATAAACGCCAAATATGACAGTAAGGCACACTGCAGCTTGAAAAAGCGCAGTACAGTGTTTTTTTTTTTTTTTTTCTACTCTAAGGCCCCTTTCACACGGACGGATAGAATAGTGCTTTTAGCTGCGGATTTTCTAGTTTTCTACCGCAGCTAAAAGCACACAATGCTTTCCTATGGCCCCATTCACACACAGCGTTTTTATCTGCGATTTCATTACATGCGGTTCGGTGCGAATAGAAAAAATAGAATTGAATGCGTCCAGGTGCGATGTAGCGCAGCTATCTGCACATAACTGCAGGTAATCGCAGTGCCCTTTGTCAGCTGCGGATAGTAGCGTGAACAAAAGAAAAAAAACAGGAAGCACATCAAAATAAAAATGGTTGCTATGGGGATGACAATAATGGCCAACCGCAGCTAAAATGCAGCCGCATGTAAATGCAGCTAATCGCAGTGTACAAATGCAGCTGATCGCTGTGCCTGGTGTCTTGAATTTCAAAAGAAAAACATGCTTTTAACTGCGGCAGAACAGCCGCCCGTGTGAAAGGGGCCTAAAATGCATCCCTTTGTTTACAATGTATCTCCAAACTCAGTTGTGTAAACAAACGATGTGTATTCATGAGTAAGGTCCGGTTTCCACTGCTGCGATGTCGGACAGCGCATGTGATTCGCACCGCACTGCTTTGCATATCACATGTGCAATGAAAATTCAGCCATGCAGCTTGTATGGCTGAATTTGAATCGCATTCGGACCAAACTCGCTCAGGACCCTTTTTTTTTGGTCTGCACCAGAATGGGTGATCACTCCCATGCGATCTGATTTCTGTCCGCATTGACAGTTCGCACTGCGATATGCAAACCAATATGGGGGTGTCATTAACTTTTTGTATTGACACTCCCAGCGGTTCGCATAGGGCAGTGTGAAATGCCTGCGAGTTGTATGCCATGCGGGAACCCGCACTGGATTCACAGGGTTCTCGGATCGCAGCGGTGTGAAGGGAGCCTCAAAAAATTTAAAATCTGTGTTCCCGGTCCAGTATTTTGCACCAGTATATGAAAATAAATGCATACATGAGTATGGGCATGAATACAAAATTCTGGGAGCTAGAACACAAGAATAAGATTACATTCAAATGCACATACTTTTGCGCACATGTGCGCGTATTTATGTCCAACATAAACGCCTGAAATTACTACTAAAAATGCAGATATTCAAACCTCAGTATCTTGTGCAAGAGGCTTTAAACTAACTTGTATCAGACTGGCAACCATTCTGACTTGCTCAAACTTTTCTCTTATCGTCCATGGACTGACACAGCTGGATACTTTAAACGTGTGGGTATATGTCCCTGCTTGCAGGAGAAGATCTAGGCACGATGTTGGATGTTAAAAACATACATTCTAGAACAAACCAGAGCTAAACAGCCCCGTCCAGGGGGGCGGTCCCTCCGGACATTACCCTCCCACCTGCAGCTAGCAGCCTCAGTTTTTTCCTGCCTAGCAGAAGGAGAAGATGTGGCTCTCTCAGGAGCCGGTCTCCTGGAAGATTTTACTTTAAAATTGTATTCCTTTTGGGAATTTTTATTTTATTTTTGAGACCCTCAATCAACTGTCGGCTGGGCAACAGGTTGGGTACACTGGTATCCTCGTAGTCTTCCCTGTCCGACCATCGAGCGTGCTGATCCTCGCCTTGTGTGTGCGTGAGACTCAGTTCACGACATGCCCCATGACTCCAGGGGTGGCCGGGTTGCTTTCATGCTCCCGTGGTCCTCTCAAGATTGAACAGTACCTGACTGACTGTATCTCTCGCGGTGGACCGGGCCGACAGCTACGCAGTACTGCTCTGTGATAGGTCTGTCTGAAACAAGCCTGTGGGTCCCTGAAAGGGACAGGTAAGTAGTCTCTCCTACTGCAGGTGAGTACATGCTGGCTCTGTTTCTTTATGTGTAGCGGGGTATCGTTTCCCCCGCAAGACTACAGTTCCCAGCACGCTTTGAGGCACCCAGGGTGCATTTCCCCGCACAAGGACTGCTGGGGTGGACTGTAAAAGGGGAAGGAATGGCCTCGCTCTTTCTCTTGGAACGCCGCCCTCCTTGCAAGAGGATCCCTGCACTGACCTGCTACGTGTGCTAGGCCTGAAGTCTGGGCCTCGCACTTTGTTCCAGAGAGCCTTCCGTTCTGCTGGGAAGCCTGCGAGACAACCGATCCACCTGAGGTGCCACCATCTTCTGGAGGACCGAAGACCCTGTGTATCGTGGGCACTGTGAAGCCACTCAGAGTAGCGGAGGAACCGGACAGGAGTCGGTCCGGTCTGGGTGAGAGAGCGCCAGCTCAGAACCGCATCTAAATCACTTGTTGCCTATTAACTTTGCCTAGGCCATCAGTTATACTTTGGAGAGACTTTGCTGAACTGAGTTTGTTCAGTCTCTGCAGCTTTGCCAAGTTAGCGATTATCTGCTATCCCTATTGGATTACAGTTTGTTTCTCCATGTGCACCACCGACAGTTGCTAGCGAAGATTCTTCAACAAACTATACCCCAAGTTATAGTCAGGCCTGACTGGGTAGTAAAGGACCTTGTTGGGCGCCATTTTTATGCTCACGAGGGAGGATAGCTGCAGAGGGGTTAATATATATTCATTGCATTATTGAATGTTCTACCCTTTTTTAATGTGTACACCTATATTGCAGGGTTCTGCATGATATATCGTATACAAATTACCTTGTTATATTTTTACTTACAGTAAAGAAGTTAGTTAAGTAAATTTGTGAGTGTCATTTACTGTGCTGGTATACCAAAGGGTGGTGTACCGTATAATAGTATAGAGATAATACAGTTATACCACTTCTCCCCCCCTTTCCTAACTGTGTCACGAGAGGTTAGAGCCAATTGTCAGGGGTTGATAGCGGTGCATTACAGGGTCCAAAACAAACAAGCAGCCCTCTTAAACGGAGGGTATCGCTACACGTGGGGGCTCGGTCCGGGACCCTTGTATATTGCACACTGCGATCAAGGCGGTTTGAAATACCAGCATGGACTCGCAGACAGTGACACAATGGTGCGCAGAGAAGACTGTGGATCCACTCCGGGCGGTAGCTATTGAACTCCCGGGAGGGATCCAGGAAAAAGAAGAGGTAAAGCAGCTAGTAATGTCAATATCCCCAAATTGAAAGGCATGGGCGGTGGATGTAAGGACAGATACCTCAGGGGCATATGCATTAGTAGAATGGACAAGAGGAATCCCAGAAGAGTTCAAAGGGCAGAGTGTAAAAGACATAGATGACAGAATGTATCGCTTAGTGCATACTGGGGCTGTGAAGAAAGTCTCCATGGACCTCCCCGCAGTTGTCTCCGTCCACTCTTCTCCAAAATGGGAGGCAGTAGTGAAACGAAAGCCCCAAAGTCACCCCTCACCGCCATAGGGCCGGAACTGCTAACTGCGTTGGGAGATTTTGTTGTTAAGTGCCAAAAAAACAACACGCTGCATGTGGAAGCTGGGTACCGGAAACTCTGGGTGTTTTCAGGAATACAACCTGTGCCACCCGGGGAGGAAGATTTCGATACTTGGATTGAGCAGGCAGTAGAAGGTTGGGAAGTCCCAGAAGCGCAGAAGAAGCAGCGCATCAGTGAGAGCGTGAAGGGTCCTGCTGCTGAGGCTGTGAAAAATCTTAGGTGCAGCAATACTGTGTGTACGGCAATGGTTTGTCTATGTTGCAGGAGGAATTTGGCCAGCTGGAGAAGGTGTCGGAGCTGGTGTATCAGTTTGAACATACTTTCCCACAGCCGAGGGAGAAGTTGTCCGAGTATGTCCGGAGACTGAATAGAATGCTGTGCCAGATTGTACTGAGAAAAGGAATGCAGCCACATGTTATAGATGCTACCAGGATGAAGCAGATCTTAAGGGGAGCCTTACGGTCGGATCCAGTTTGGCTTCACCTGAAGACCTCGGACGGAGTCATGGCTCTGAGTTACACAGACCTTGTGTGGATCATAAGGGATGAGGAGGCCTTGATGAAAGATCAAGAGGGGGTTGAGAAAACCACCCCACATGTTTCGGTAGGAGTCAGAACGACAGTAGTTACAGAACGTGACCCAGAAGTAGAAACCTTGAAGTCTCAAATGGCCCAAGTACTGGACTTATTGACCTCTTTATTGGCCAAAAACTCGGGAAACAAGGAAAAGACCAGGAAGGAACCGGACCGGAATGTCCCTATTCCAACATCCCCAAAAATAAGGAAGGAGATGGTCTGTCTGCTTAAATTGTGGAAGAGTTGGCCACCCTGATAAAAGGTGCCCCGGTCCAAGAAAGAACAGAGGCACTCAATACCAGCCGGCGGGAAAACTTCAGAGGGCCCCGGTGAAGGAGTCAGCCGGGCGCCCTCTACTTACAGAAAGCTCCAAGAAGATTCAAAGACAATCAGCGCAAAAAGAGAAGGGCAACAATGCCCCTCCTAAAAACGCCCATACTGTCTGTCGGGAGTTGCAATTTGACAACCAGAAAAAGATCAATGCATACCAGGTTCAAAAAGGGTTGAGGTTCAGAGAGAAATGAAAAAAAAAAAAAAAAACACTGGAAAAATCACAAAGTCCAAAGGAGAAAATACCTCTTAAGAAGTTCCCAGATAAATTAGTTGGACCCTCCCCTCTAGTCTCCGTTCAAGTGGAGGGAGTTTACACAAAGGCACTCTTAGACACAGGAGCTCAAGTGACTCTATTATACAGAGACTTTTATCAGAAGCATTTGATTCCATGTGCCTTTGCAGAAGCTGGAGGACCTGAAGATTGGGGGAATTGGCACTCGCAGTTTCCCCTACGATGGTTATGTTTCAATCAGGCTGGCCTTTGACCCCTCTGTGACCGGAAAGGCCGAAGTATTTGACACCCTGGCGGTGGTTTGCCCTCGTCCACGAGGAGCCAACACGATGTCCATGTTGATAGGAACCAACACTGACTTGGTCCGGAGACTGTTGACTCCGTTGGTGCAAGAACAGAGTTCTCCCAGACAGGAGATTCACCCCATGCTGCAACAGGTCTACCAGAAGATGATCCTGGAGCAAAAGGCCCCGGAAGAGGGGGTGGGAAGAGTCTGGAGACTGTCTAGAAGAGAGAAGATACTACAGTCTGGTGAGGTGACTTGTCTCCAGGCTACAGTAAAACTCTCCTGGGAGCATCCGGGTCCCTTTGTAGTGGTGGAACCAGACCCCTTCAATACTCACCAAGGATTGGAAGTACTCCCTGAAGTGAGGGCACTGAAGAAAGCCAAGGGACAGATTCCACTGAGTGTCAAATGTTACAAATTCTCCTGGGAAGATCCCAGCCTGGGTGCTACTGGGCAAGGTGAATCCTGCTACCCCAGTGGCCTTGTCTGAATTGGGGTCCAAGGGAGGAGAAGCCACCCTGGAGGAGCTCTGCCTTGAAGATACCACCTTGCCTCTGAAATGGAAGGAGAGAGCCAAGGTTTAGCTGACTCGGTGGAGAAGAATATTCTCAGAAGATGAGTTTGATGTGGGGTGTGCGAGAAGTGCCACCCATAAAATTCATCTTCAAGAAGACAAACCCTTTCGGGAGATGGTCCGAAGAGTTCCACTGGCTGACCTGGAAGATTTGCTTGAGCAGTTGGCAGAGCTCAAGAGGACAGGGGTCATCCGAGAGTCCAGAAGTCCATATGCTTCCCCCATCATGGTGGTAAGGAAGAACGGGTCGCTGAGACTCTGTATAGACTACAGGACTCTCAACAGGAGGACCATACCCGACCAGTACACTACCCCCAGGATAGAAGATGCTTTGCAGAGTCTGTCTGGGGCCAAGTGGTTCAGTGTCATGGACCTGAAGAGTGGGTATTATCAGATCCCAATGCACCCTGAAGATAAGGAGAAGACAGCCTTCATCACCCCAGTAGGATTCTATGAATTTTTAATGGGATGCCCCAAGGCCTGTCAGGAGCTCCTGCTACCTTCCAGAGGTTGATGGAGAAGACCGATGAGGACATGAATCTGATCGAAGTCCTGATGTACCTAGACGACATCATTGTCTTTGGGAAGACTCTGGAGGAACATGAAGAGAGATTGGAGAAGGTCCTGAAGAGACTTAATGAGGAAGGATTAAAACTCTCCAGAGAAAAATGCCAGTTCTACCAGTCCTCGGTCCACTATCTGGGGCACATAGTATCCGCAGAAGGAGTGTCTACAGACCCTGATAAACTGGAGGCAGTCACCTCCTGGCCCAGGCCAACTACAGTGACTGAGCTCAGATCCTTCCTAAGCTTCTGTTCCTACTACCGTAGATTTGTGGAAGGATTTGCAAAAATTGCCAAACCCCTAAATGAGCTACTGAAGATGGAGGGAGAGGAGGATGATACTGGCCCCAGGAAGTCTGGAGAGTCCGTGGAAGACCAGTGGACAGGAGAGTGCGAAGAAGCCTTCCAGATGTTAAAGAAGAGTCTTACCACTGCACCAGTCCTGGCCTATGCTGATCCCAAAAAGCCATATGAACTGCATGTAGATGCCAGCCATGATGGTCTAGGAGGGGTGCTGTACCAACAATATGAAGGGCAGTTGCGCCCAGTTGCCTAAGTTAGTAGAAGTTTGGCACCCGCAGAGAAGAACTACCCCACTCACAAGTTTGAATTCTTGGCCCTAAAGTGGGCAGTCGTGGATAAACTCAGAGATTACCTGTATGGAGCTGACTTCACAGTAAAGACTGACAATAATCCACTCGCCTATCTCTTCACCACGGCCAAGCTGGATGCCACTGGTCACTGTTGGTTAGCAGCCTTAGCCAGATTCAACTTCAGCCTGAAGTATAGGACCGGAGCTGGAAACCGTGATGTAGACGCATTGTCCAGAAGAGGCCACGCACCCACTCGCCATCCAGAAGATTGGACCCAGGTAACCCCAGATTGGGTACGGGCCTTGTGTCAAGGAGTACAGCTTCAAGCTAGTGAAGGGTCAAGGGCCGAAGAGATCAGTGGTTCTGCGGTGGGGGTGCCTAAGTGTTACTGCACTGTAACCCAAGTTGGAGAGGATGACCTACCCAAACTGTCCAAAAAGGACCTAAGGAGGGACCAGTTGGAGGATCCTTGGGGAAGATTGGCATTGGAGGCGTTGGAGGACCAGGATCCAGGCAGACTTCTGAAGGATCCCTCAAAGGTGGCCCGGTTGGTTCACAAAGAATGGGACAAGTTGCAGGTGCATCAAGGGGTGGTCTACCGAAGGGGCCCCTCTGATGACCTAGAAGAGAAGTGGCAGCTGTTCCTGCCAGAGAAATACAGAAGAACTGTTTTGGCTGCCCTACATGACAATCGTAGCCACTTGGGGGCTGAGCGAACATTCCAACTTGTAAGGGATAGGTTCTATTGGCCTTGTATGCGGGCTGAAGTGGAGGAGTACTGCCATTCCTGTGCACGCTGTATCCAGAGGAAGACCTTGCCACACCAAGCTGCCCCAATGGGCCATCTGCAGAGTCAAGGACCCTTGGACTTGGTGGGCATTGACTTTCTCTGTCTTGAACCTGACTTAAGTGGACAAGGAAATGTTCTGGTGATAACCGACCATTTCACCTGTTATGCCCAAGCTTTTCCAGTAAAAAAACAAAAGGCATCCACTGTAGCTAAAATCCTAGTAGAAAAATACTTTGTGCATTATGGACTGGCACAGCGCTTGCACTCTGACCAAGGGAGAGACTTTGAGAGTCGATTGATCAAGAAACTGTTGGACTCTTTGGGTATCAAGAAAACCCGCACTACCCCTTATCACCCTCAGGGTGATGCTCAGCCGGAGAGGTTCAACAGGACTCTGTTAAATATGTTGGGGACTCTGAGTAGCGAGCAGAATCCGCATTGGCGCAAGCACATAGCGGCCATCGTGCATGCCTACAACAGTACCACCAGCGATGCCACAGGGTACTCTCCATATCGCCTTATGTTTGGCAGGGAAGCCAGACTGCCTGTGGATCTGGCATTCGGTATATCCATGGATCGCACTTCTGCCACCTCACATAAGGGCTATGTAGACAGACTGAGGAAGAGTTTGAAGTTGGCTTTTGAGCAAGCTCAAGTGGCCTCAGAGCAAAGAGGAGCTCGGAACAAGAGGAACTTTGACCTCAAGGTTCGAATCCAGGACCTCCAGCCAGGAGACAGAGTGCTATTGCGTAACCTAGGAGTTCCAGGGAAGCATAAATTAGCAGACAGATGGAGACCTGAACCATATGTGATCTGTAAGAAGTTGCCAGACCTGCCGGTGTATCAACTGAAACCAGAAGGGAAGATAGGGCCGCTGAAGACATGGCACAGGAACCATTTGCTCCCACTTTCAGAAGCGGTTCGGATACCTCCTGTAGAAGATTCCCCTGAACCATCCTCAAGCTTGGAGACACCCAGGCCAAACACTCGGTCTCAGGTATCTCAGTCTGGAGAGATGGATGTCTCGGATCAGAGTTTAGAAGAAGAACTTGGATGGTTGTGGCCTTCTCAGACCCCAGAACCCATGTCTATAGCTCTTCCACCATCTGAAAGTACTGTGCATAGTACATTGAATGTGGAAGCCACCGAGGTTGTTCCGTCTAGTCCTCTGGCTGAAGAGTGGGAAGATGCCACATGGTCACCTTCTGCTGATCGTCAAGGTTACTTGCAACATCTTCCTGAACTGGATGTACCAGAAGTATTGGAACCCAGTGTACCCACTTTAGAAGGAGATAAAGTGAGGGAAAAAACAGCCACCCCAAGAGAACAAAGGGCCAAGAGAACCATTCGTCCTCCTAGGAAGTTGACCTATACCCAGATGGGGGAGAGTTCAGAGGATACAGTGACCACTGCTCGAAGGACATTACCAACACCTGATCCTTCTGCTGTACATTTGGTGGAAGGCAACCCCAGCTCGGTTAATAATGTCTTTGGGGACCAAAGATTTCAAGTGGGGGAGTGTAGCGGGGTATCGTTTCACCTGCAAGACTACAGTTCCCAGCACGCTTTGAGGCACCCAGGGTGCATTTCCCGCGCAAGGACTGCTGGGGTGGACTTTAAAAGGGGAAGGAGGGGCCTCGCTCTTTCTCTTGGAACGCCGCCCTCCTTGCAAGAGGATCCCTGCACTGACCTGCTGCGCGTGCTAGGCCTGAAGCCTGGGCCTCGCACTTTGTTCCAGAGAGCCTTCCGTACCGCTGGGGAGCCTGCGAGACAACCGATCCACCTGAGGTGCCACCATCTTCTGGAGGACCGAAGACCTGGTGTATCGTGGGCACTGTAAAGCCACTCACAGTAGCGGAGGAACCGGACAGGAGTCGGTCCGGGTGAGAGAGCGCTAGCTCAGAACCGCATCCAAGTCACTTGTTGCCTATTAACTTTGCCTAGGCCATCATTGACAACAGTTATACTTTGGAGAGACTGCTGAACTGAGTTTGTTCAGTCTCTTCAGCTTTGCCAAGTTAGCGATGATCTGCTATCCCTATTGGATTACAGTTTGTTTCTCCATGTGCACCACCGACAGTTGCTAGCAAAGATTCTTCAACAAACTATACCCCAAGTTATAGTCAGGCCTGACTGGGTAGTATAGGACATTTTGTTGGGCGCCATTTTTATGCTCACGAGGGAGGATAGCTGCAGTGGGGTTAATATATATTCATTGCATTATTGAATATTATACCCTTTTAATGTGTACACCTATATTGCAGGGATCTGCATGATATATCATATACAAATTACCTTGTTATATTTTTACTTACAGTAAAGAAGTTATAGTTTAAGGAAATTTGGTTGTGAGTGTCAATTACTGTGCTGGTATACCAAAGGGGGTTGTACCGTATAATAGTATAGAGATAATACAGTTTTACCACTTCTCCCCCCCTTTCCTAACTGTGTCACGAGAGGTTAGAGCCGATTGTCAGGGGTTGCTAGCGGTGCATTACAGGGCCCAAAACAAACAAACAGCCCTCTTAAACTGAGGGTATCGCTACATATGGGAGGTTTCTCCCTGTCCCCCCCCCCCCCCCCTGTTATGCTGCTCTCTGCACCCTGTACTGGTGTCGGCCTCTAGCGGCGGTGCGAATCTCCTCACAATCCCCTCACAGATTCTTCACTCTCCTCAGGCTCACAGCGCAGTTTCTTCAGCAGGACTGAGCGGTCCTTAAGGGTTGGTGAGTCCTCCGGGTATCCCCTCCTCAGCGTAGCCAGTGGGTGGACTGTATAGTGTATAAGGTCTCAGAGGGTGGCGTTATGGAGTCTGATACACCTGCTCTCCACACTTGCCTGGGGCAACTTGCAGTGCTGCACAGTTAAACATGTTAATATGTTTCCTGCACCTGCAGTCCTTATGGACCAGTTGTCAGCAGTCCTGGAATCATTCATAATAGAAGCGGTGTGCGAGCGAAAGGAGCTATAAG
This sequence comes from Rana muscosa, assembly GCA_029206835.1. Taxonomy (NCBI): domain Eukaryota; kingdom Metazoa; phylum Chordata; class Amphibia; order Anura; family Ranidae; genus Rana; species Rana muscosa. The sequence continues at coordinate 111,962,710 of CM055124.1, read as the reverse complement.
CCCCCCTCTCCCCACAAAAATCTTTAGTGAAGGAGTGCTCTGATTCAGATATGGGCCTAGCTACTGTGCTCAGGACCCTAGCTCTGAATATTTAATGTTTATGAACAGGACATTCCCTTGTGAGGAAGACTCCAGTTCTGACAGGGCGATTGTAAGTGAACTCATTGATGATGTGAGGAACACTCTCAAGCCATGTGCTGTGGCTGAGGTACCTCAGGTGGACGCTGTTTCCCTTGGTTCCTTCAAGCTTTTCTTTTACACAGCTTCCTCACTGTTTTCCTCGCACGCTGCGTCAAGAGCAACATGGATGATACAGTGGTACACACTACACAATGTTTCCCTCCCCCTGGTTGGTGCAGCATGGTGGGGGGGGGCATCTTTATTAATTTATGTCTCTAGTCCCTGTGAGCCTTCTGTGTGATGTCCTGATGCAACAACAGGGTCTCTGCACCTGTGGTTTCCCGCCATTTCCTGGGGAATGCTCTGGGCTCTGACAGACACACGGTCTGAGGATCAGAGGTTAACTGTTACCTGCATGCTGCTTCGGCAGCACAGTCGAGCAGGTTGGAATGATACAGAGAAGATTATGCGCCTCTGCGCCATAATTTAAACTCATCCTACACCTCCTACACTGCATACATTCAGTGTATGTATGTGTTATTGGTCTCTGTGTCTGTGTGGGTGTCCCCCCACGTTCCAATGCTGTATTTCAGTGCCATACATGATATAAACGTACAAAATATGTTCATGCACGACTCCAGATACATTCACAGTATTTGTATGTATTATACTCTCTGGGTCAATGCGGGTTTCCGCCGGGGGCTCCGGTGTCCTCCCGCGCTCTCATGGTATGTGCGCTTCGGCTTTCTACACAGTATAGACATGTTCAAATATGTTTATTGCACATACTATACATGTTTACAGTATGGGTATACTGTTTGCGTGGGGTTCCTCCGGGTACTCCGGTTTCCCCCCACACTCCAATGGAAATGCACAGCATAAACATGTGCAATATGTTTATTCACATGCTATCATTCCTACACGGTATCTGTGTGCTGTCTGCATGGGCTTCTTCCGGGTGTTCCGGTTTCCTCCCACGCTCTGACGGTATGTGCGCCTTTGGCCTTCTGCCCAGTTAAACATGTTCAATGTTTATCACGCATGCTATAATACCTACACGGTATGTGTATACAGTCTGTGTGGGTTTCCTCCGGGTACTCTGGTTCCCTCCCACTCTCTATTGGTATGGGCGCTTCGGCGCTATGCACAGTCTAAATTTGTGCGATTTGGATATCCACATACTATCATACCTACCCAGTATGTCTGTGCAGTCTGTGTGGGTTTCCTCTGGGTCTCCGCCCACGCTACATGACATGCGTGCCTTTGGTGCAATACTCAGTGTAAACATACACATTATGTTTATACACAACACTAAATACATTCACAGTAGTTGTAGGTATTGCATTCTCTGAGTATGCGTGGGGTACTTCGGTTCCTCCCACGCGCCAATGGTGTGCGCACCTTCGGTGCTATGCACACATGGGCTTGTGCAAAATGTTTAGCACACATACTATAATACCTACACGGTATGCGTATGCAGTCTGCATGGGTTTCATCCGGGTGCTCAGGTTTCTCCCCTGCGTTCCAATGGTGTGTGCATTTTCAGCGCTATGCACGGTATAAACGTGCAATTTGTTTATTCGCAGGCTAACATACCGACTTGGTTGTGTACGCAATCTGCGTGGCTGGTTTACGTCCAAGCCCCGATGATGTGCGCGCCTTCGTCGCTGGCACAGTATAAACATGTTTAATAGGTTTATCCACACATACTAAACTACATATGCCATATGTGGTTGTATTATGCTCTTTGTGGCAGGGTGGGTTTCCTCCCAAACTCTATTTGCGCGTTTGACGCAATACATAGTATAAACTATGTGTTTGTACAATCAGCACTTATCCATGGGTAGCTGCTGGATGGAGCATTGTCACAAGGATCCCTGGTTTCAGGGGTACCACTTTCCACCTGCTTTCAGTGGTGATCAGAAGCGCTGGCTATGACTGTGTTCGCCAGGCTGAGGTTAGCGTTACGCCCGTTAGTGGTTGCGTCTCTGGCGTTTTTGTAGCTCAATGACTGGGCAAAAGCCTCTACTTTATCCATCAGTCGTCTAGCAGGTGCACTGCAACTGCTTTAGCCTTTAGGGTCTCTGTGCCGGGGTGGGTTTGCGCCACCTGTGGAGGCTGAGGTACTAGTCCCCTGACCGAGTTTCTAGGGAAGTTCCGTCAAGTTGCCTTTATTGGCCAACAGTTGAGGCACCCTGTACACCGGGGCCTCTCTTCTCCGATACATTGCGGAGTCTCTTTGGGATTTTGATACATCTCGCTGCAAGACGGTCCTGTCGGCCGTGTGCATTGCAGGGGAAGGGTCCTTGCATCCGGCGGTGTTTCCACCTCCTTTATCGGAGGTGGGGCACCGGCAGTGGACCTTATGACCTCTCGACTCACTCGCAGGTGGCAAGATCGTGGCCAGGTCCAGGGACCCCTGGGCGGTTGTGTCAGACGCATTGGAAGCCCTTGGGGGCAGTATCGCCTGATATATGCTTACCCTCCGCTACTGTTGTTGCCTCGCCTGCTTCGCAGAGTAGGGGCTGAGGCCATTCCGGTGATCCTCATTGCTCCGGAACGGCAACATTGGTATGCCGATCCACTTCGGCTAGTCGCAGGCGTTCCTTGGTGACTGCCTATTGGGGTGGACCTTCTGTTTCATGATCCCATACTTCATCCTGCTTTACAGTCCTTGGCTTTAATGGCATGGCTGTTTAAAGCCAGGGGCTGAAGGACCGAGTTCTCTCGTATTCGGTCATCTCTTCTATGTTGTTGACACGGGAATCTTCCTCCAGAAAGATATATCACCGTACCTGGAAGGCTTACATCGCTATGTGCGAGGAACTTGAGTGGCGTCCTTGGATGTATTCCGTTCCCAGGATTTTGCTGTTCTTACAGCGTGGTGTGACCCAAAAGCTGGCCTTGCATACCTTTTTTTGAGGGTCTGATTTCCGCCCCTGGCTGGCTTTTTCAACGACCGCTACCGGGCCATTTCTTGATTAGCACTTTTTGTGCAGGGGGTTCGCCATGTGATCCCCCCCCTGTCAAGCCTCCTCTCCCTACTTGGGATCTGATTTGGATGCATCTTGGTTCTCCAAGAACATCCCTTTGAGAATATCAGAGAGATTCCTCTCTTGACCTTGTCCCGGAAGGTGGCCTTCTTAGTGGCCATTGCTTCGGTTAGGCGGGTGTCTGAGTTGGCGGCCTTGTCCTGCAAGTCGACTTACTTGGTCCTCCATAAGGATATGGTGGTGTTGCGCCCACAACCGCCCTTTTCAAAAGATGGTCTTGGCCTTTCACCTTAAGAAGGACATTGTTCTTCCGTCCTTGTGTCCTCACCCATCGCATCCCTGAGAGTTTGCGCTTCATACATTAAGATGGGTACAAGCCTTAGGGGTGTACCTGTCTGCTACTGTTTCCATTCAGAAGTCTGTGTCTGGTCCAAAACAGGGCCGAGCGGTGTCGTCTGCCACCGTCTCTAGGTGGATCAGGCAGAGCGTCATACAGGCCTATGCCCTTAAGGGGCGGGCGCCTCCCTTTCCGGTTGCGGCGCATTCCACCAAGGCAATTGATGCTTCCTGGGCCTTCCGACATCAAGCGTCGGTTGCACAAGTGTGCAAGGCGACGACCTGGTCGTCCGTTCATACCTTTTCAAAATTTTATAAGGTTGATGTGGCTGCATCTTCGGATGCTTCCTTCGGCCGCAAAGCATTGCAGGCCGCTGTTTAATGTTGCAACTCCTCCGTTGAGGAGCTCTGCTTGTTTGGAGTGAAGTTTTGGTTATTCCTCTACTACTGCTCCCACCCTTCTGATACTGCTTTGGGATGTCCCACATGTTTACAGTATCCAGCTTTGTCAGTCCATGGACGATAAGAGAAAATAGGATTTTTGTACTCACCGTAAAATCCATTTCTCTGACGTCCATGGACTGACACAGCACCCACCCTTCCTTTTTAAGGTTTGTACTGCTTTGTTACGAACTGAGGCTGCTAGCTGCAGGTCGGAGGCTAATGTCCGGAGGGACCGCCCCCCTGGGCGGGGCTGTTCAGCTCCTTCTTGTTCTAGAATGTATGTTTCTAACATTCTGCCTAGATCTTCTCCCGCGAGCAGGGACATATACCCACACGTTTACAGTATCCAGCTGTGTCAGTCCATGGACGTCAGAGAAATGGATTTTACGGTGAGTACAAAAATCCTATTTTTACATTGCATAATGTCTGCGTTTTTGACGTGTACAGGAACAGGCACACAGATCTAAAGTTTGACATGCGAATCTGCATTCACTTCTATGAGCCGCCTGCACGCAACTTGGAGGTGGATTCACACACGAGACCTTGGCTCAGATCAGAGGACTGGTCTGATCACCCCTCTGAATGAGCCCTAAAGGGCTGCATGCATCCAAAATGGAGAGTTATGCCGCGTACACACGATCGGAATTTCCGACAACAAATGTTTGATGTGAGCTTTTGGCCGGATATTCCAACCATGTGTAGGCTCCGTCTGACATTTGCTGTCGGAATTTCCAAAACAAATGTTTGAGAGCAGGTTCTCTATTTTTCCAACAACAAAAGTTCTTGTCGGAAATTCCGATCGTGTGTATCCAATTCCGACGCACAAAAATCCTACGCATGCTCGGAATCATTGTACTTAATTTTTCTCGGCTCGTCGTAGTGTTGTACTTGTTCTTGACGTTCGGGATTTCCGAGCAACATTTGTGCGACCGTGTGTATGCAAGACAAGTTTGAGCCAACATCCGTTGGGGGGGGGGGGGGGGACACGTTTTTGTTGTCAGAAATGCCGATCGTGTGTACGCGGCAGAAGGCTGCATATCGCTATGTTGTGTCTTCATGTATTCTGATACAGCTTCACCAATTACAGTTGGATACATGGAAAAACTAAGTAAACAATGTTTAGAAGTATCCAATGTTGTGCTTGGTGCTGTGCTGTATTTACAAAAAATATCAGAAGAGATGTGCATTGTTGTACTTGTATAAAATGGACATAAGTTCGAGTAAATCTTAGAGAAATCTGTGTGAGGGTAGAATTTCGGTAAAACTATATATTGACTTTTAATTAAATATCCATGTGAATGTACAGTATGTACATCGATTCAAGATCCCTAACCAGGAAGCAGTATTTGCCTCAATATAGGGTTTCAAATTCTCTTTTGGGTTTTTTCAGACTTGCATTACCCTCTGAAGAGCAATCTGCATTCTGATCACTTTTCAGGGGACATTTGATTGGCGATGAGGAGGCATTCTATGAACATAATCAAGTAGGGTTGAGTGCTGCTCAGCGGTTCACTGGTAGTTTTGTATAATATAAATGAATACAAAGCTTTCTCTGATTGCCTGAAGTGGAGAGGCAGGTGGATGGTGTCACAATCTGACAACTAATCAGAGGAAGCTTTGCATGCTTTCATAGAATACAGAGCTCCCTGGGAATGGCTGAGCAGTGCTCAGCCCGGCTCGATTTTATTCCAGGAAGAGGACCGGAAGTTCCCATCCCGCTTCCAGAACACAACACTGTATACTGTATGTAGCTGATTGTTTGTTTATACAGTGCTCCAAGCCAATGCATCTGTCAGTGAAGGTAATAGTTCATTTGGACCAGCCTGATCCAAACAAACCTTTTATTCGGCTTTCACAGTGATCAGTTTGTCTTATTGACCATTAAATGTTATGGAACTCTGCAGGTCTGTTGCGTTTTTCAATGTCCTGCTTGTTGCATTTTTGGTGCATGTTTGGTGTGGTAAAAAAAAGCACATCCTTATTGCTATGAATGGAAAATGCGTAAATTGCATCAAAAACACACCAGCCGTTGTGTTTTTGGTGCGGTTTTTGAATCGCATATCCTTTTTTCACAGGTGCAAAACTCACTGGAAACAATGTGAAAATGCATCAAAATTCATAAAAAAATGCGGAAAAAAGGCATGGGCGATTGGCTTTAAACTCAACTAAAAAGCTGGCGATGTGGGACCCTTTCACACTGATCATATTTTGATCAGTTTTCAGTAGGAAAAAAAGCCGAAGATTATGATTTTTTTTGGTGCAGTGTAGAAGCAGCCAAAAACGCAACCGAATTGCAACTGACTGGTGTAAAGAGTTCCTTTATTCCATTTTTCGTGCACTTTTTCTTCCGCTTTTTTTAACTGAAAAACTGATCAATGTGAAAGGGCCCTTTTTAAACCTTTTATCCTTTTGTTTCTGTAACTGCTTAAAAAGCTGGAGCTCAGCCTTGGGGCCAATTTACACTGACTTGCGCTAAAATGTATGGAAAATGCATGTACATTTCCATCCATATTAGTCACGTTTTAACGAGCACCAACGTCCGTTGACATACATATTGAAGTCTGTTGATATGTACAGTATGTGCAGTGTTATAGTGTGAATAGGACACATTGGAAATCTTTTGTTTTTCAGATGTCCTTCCGTTGGTCTGCGTTTTACAGCTGCGCTGAAACACAGATCAATGCACTGGTGTGAATTGGCCATTAATGTGTTAATCACTTGGGTAAAATTAATACAAACCTTCTAGCAAATCTATTGCTACCCTCTGCAATGCTGCTGTCCGAGGGTGGCTACATTGCTCCTTCAAATATACCGTTGGGGAGTGAGTGTAGCTACTATTCACACAGTTGCAAAGTAAAAAAATAAAGAAAAAAAGCCTAAAAAAAAAAACCAAATGCAGCCTAAACATCTAAGTATTGTTAAAATGCAATATATTTCATTTTTGTTTTGGGATTAGATGTTTGAAAAAGTCAACACTCTCTCTCGCGCACACACAAACACTCATTCATACCCCTTTTCTATTTAAAATGGAGTTCCACCCAAAAATGGAACTTCCGCTTTAAGCGCTCCTCGCCCCCTTACATGCCACATTTTGCATGTAACTTCCTCCTTCTGCCCAGGGGCCGCCTAGACGATTCCTCTCGCCTTAGGCGGCCCCTCCCTCTAGGTGATCCCCTGAGACACGTCCCAGGAGATCGCCTGTCCACTCCGGGAGCACGACTCGCGCATGCGCTGTGCGTGCCCTGGCCGTGAAGCTGAAAGCTGTTACATCCGGGTGCCCAGAGTGGCAATGGAGGCGCTGGCGGAGGGGAGGGGGAGAGGAGCGACACTCCGGGTGGCCAGATCGCTGGACCCTGGAACAGGTAAGTGTCTGTTTATTAAAAGTCAGCAGCTACACTTTTTGTAGCTGCTGACTTTTAATAAACATAAAAAGCCTGGAACTCCTCTTTAATAATGTGTGTGTGTGTGTGTGTGTGTATGTATATATATATAAATATAACGTTCCTCTTTTATATTGTAGGTGGGGCGCATTCTGCGTAGAGCAACAGCTGGCAGTGGAAAGAAGTTGTCCCTGGAATTGGGTGGCAAGTCGCCCTTCATTGTGTTTGATACTGCAGATCTAGACAGCGCTGTGGAAGGAGTTGTAGATGCCATATGGTTTAATCAGGGTCAGGTAAGCATATAATACTGTATTTACACACACACACACACACACACACATACACAATGTTTAGTTACCATACAGAAAAAAACGGGTGGCCAAAATCTGAAACGCAGAACTACCGCCCTCAAAAGTTCAGTAAGAAAAGGGATAAGAAAGCTCATCAGCAGAGTTGCTCCTAATCATTTGTCTTAAGGATGGGTCAGAGTCATCTGGTTTGATGAACATCGGATTGCTTTATTTACAAAGCAATTCAATGTTCATTAAAACCGGATGACTCAGACCCATCCTTAATAAATATGACTAGGGGCAGCTTTGCCGATCGGATCACTGACTGGCTTTTTTAAAACGTTTTCTTACTCATCCACTTCAACACCTGCCTAAGAACCCCACAGAAGTTCCAGGATTGGGACCCCTGTGGCATTGAGAGACCCATTTTATCCTGCATGGGGACAAGGTTTTCTCCATCTGTGCCTATGGAAGAAGCTTGTATGTCCCCACCCAATAGGATGACTGCAGCCTCAACCAGATGTAAGTTATTTTATTTTTACCAGTTGATTAAGAGAAGAGAATTGGACTTTTACATTTTAAGTCCGTATCCTCCTGAGATCAAATCCATTACATCACAGGTGTCAAACACAAGGCCCACGGGCCAAATCCGGCCCACCAGGCCAAATCCGGCCCGCCAGGCATTGGCGTGTGGACCTCGCAGCATTTGCCAGCGCCGTCTGCTTTTACCACTGCCTGTCTCCTAGACAAGATTAAACCTCCTTCTCCTTAGTCCCGCAAGCGGCCGCCAGCTTTGTGTAAGCGCATGCGCTATCGGCCGACTCCTAGGAAACTAGAATAAACATTTCCTGCTCTCCTCCTTAGTCCTGTAAGTGGTGCCAGCTTTGTGTGAGCGCATGCGCAGCCGGCTGTCTCCTAGGGAACTAGAGTAAATATTTGTGGAGGCTGATGTGTGTGGGGAGTGGTGGGTGCAGAGGTCACAACCTAGGAGGAGGGGTGAGAATGACCTGTTGCACCCTGCACGCAACGCACTCCTGCACGCAGCGCACTCCTGCACGCAGCGCACTCCTGCACGCAGCGCACTCCTGCACGCAGCGCACTCCTGCACCCTGCACGCAACGCACTCCTGCACCCGTCACTCTGTACATAGCGTACTCTTGACTTCTGATGGTGTTTGGTCTGAGCAGTCTCCAATACCGTTTCTTGTGGATGATATCGGCGTTGTGTAACTCTCCTTTTTGGACTTGCATCATCTGCTACAGGAGTGTGAGTGGGCTCGGTGCTGGTCTGCACCTGCCCTTCACAGAACTGCAATATTACAGAGTAGATACATAGCCCTACAAATACAACCGGCTCTTTCAGACCAACCATACTGCTGATGCAGCCCCCGATGAAGTTGAATTTGAGTTTGACACCCCTGCATTACATGATCAGCTTTGCAGGGAGTGTGTTTTGTTTGACCAAGTTCTGCTGACCCATAGGCAGTAATATCGATGGGCAAATGCAGCTTGTTTGTAGGTGCATTCCACTTGCAGTTCTATGCAGGCCATACATGGGTCCAATCCCAAATGATTTTAGAGATTTCCTTTGTTTTGTAATATGATGGTGCCACCATTGCTTTCATAATTCGATCCAAGCTTTCAATTTCACCTCATGTTATAGGAAACAAAATTCATGGCCGGGAATCTTATTTTCTTTCCAGTTCACAGCTCATGAGCATTTCTTTTTCGATTTATTTCTCGCACAATTCTCCCATCGTTGATTAGATTTTTTTACATTTGCAACATGCCAATCAATCAAATACGATGGCCGCTTGAAAATTGTCCGTTGCTACGGCCCCACTAATGGTCGAAAATCAAACGAGTATTCAAAGGTGCGATTTTCAAATGAAAAATCATTCAGCATTCGACACGTGTATGGCCGGCCTCAGTTTGAGACACTTCTGGGATTGTTCGCAGGTGATTACCAGCTAGTTTAGTTGCTTAAGCCTAGGTTCACACTGAATGCGGGTTTGAAATTGTGCGAGTTCTACTGAACTCGCACGATTTCGAAACCGGCATTTCAGTCCGACTTTGGGTGGGGGGGGGTTAGACATCTGTGCGGGTTCATGCACGGAAGTCTATTGAAATTGCCCCTGAAGTTGCCAAAAGTAGTGCAGGAACTACTTTTGGGAATCGGACGATTAGGACGGTGCCGTTGCTGGCAATAGGCTCTGATTTGGCATGCAATTTGACATGTCAAATTGCATTTTAAATTGGCTCAATGTGAACGTGGGCTGAGAGAGAATTGATTCTCTCCCAATGCAAGCCAATAGGAATGATCTCCAAAGCATCTCTAATTGATGTCAGATACAACCTGAAAGCAAGCTGCATTTGCTCATAAACACAAGCACAGCACCTGTTGACACAGACCCTTACTGTGCTACATTTGCAAGTGTATGTAGTAACCAAATATGACTGCAGATAAGGCCGGCCATACTAGGGTCGAATTCCGAAAAAAATTTCTTTAGAAAATCTTATCTAAGAATTTGGCACCATTAGTGGGCCTCGGCAAAGACCGATTTTCGTGCGGCTATTGAATTTTAGTGGTCGGGCATGTTGGAAATTTTGTGAGAAATATACTGTCCTTGAAAAAGAAATGAGCATGAGCGCAAGAAAAAAAAATCCCAGAAAGAAAAAGATTCTCGGCCATGAAACGTCAAATCTCGAAATCAATGGTGGTGACACCATTGGATCACAAAATGCGCAAAATTTCTGTTTTTCGAAAGAACATTTGTTCAGCATTCAATGCCATGTATAAGGATAAAGCATCAAAACAAGATTTTTAAACCATTAAAGCTGAAGTGTAATGTGCCTATACTGTATTTTGCCTTCCCTGGTTCTTTCTATTACCTATCCTATTGTCAATTGGCTAATGAAATGTTTAAAAAAAGAAAAAAAAACATTCAGTTTTCATTTCATACTTTTGTTTTAGACCCAGTGATATCATCACTAGGTCTCTGTACTTCTCTTTGCAATGTTCACAGATCATGGTTAGTGGAATGTTTTTTGTACCTAGCTTCCTAAAAACCCCAAACCAACCTACTTAACAGCCACATGTGATGCTGAGTCTACATGATTGAAAAAATAACATTGAAATGGTGGGACAGGTGATGAGGAGACAATATGTTGCCTTCTCGCCACCTGATTTAATCCAGTAAACGCTGCACCTTTGCTCTGCAATCGTGGTTGTAGGGCGGTTGCGGCGCAGCGACATAGAATTACAATGGGCTACATTTGCCAGCCGTAAAGCCCATCGAGTGCAACATGGTGTTTTTATATTTGCAACGTCGTGTATTATCCAGAGCGGGGAGGGAAGGTGAAACTGCCTTTCTACCACCCCCACTCCCCCAGCGGTATGTGTGAACAACCCCTTCAATTTATTTACATGGAACTGATCACGCTCGTATTTATTCCATTAGTTAAATACAGTTTTGAAATGGTATATACAGGTGTAACTCTGAAAATTATAATATCGTGCAAAAGTTCATTTATTTCACTAATGCAACTTAAAAGGTGAAACTAATATAAGAGATAGACTCACGACATGCAAAGCAAGAATAGGTCACGTCGTGATTTGTCATAATTGTGATGATTATGGCTTACAGCTCATGAAAACCCCAAATCCACAATCTCAGAAAATTAGAATATTGCATGCAATCAATAAAACAAGGATTGTATATAGAACAATATCGGACCTCTGAAATATATAAGCATGCATATGTACTCAGTACTTGGTTTGGGCCCCTTTTGCAGCAATTACTGCCTCAATGCGGCGTGGCATGGAAGCTATCAGGCTGTGGCACTACTGAGGTGTTATGGAAGACCAGGATGCTTCAATAGCGGCCTTCAGCTCTTCTGCATTGTTCGGTCTCATGTCTCTCATCTTTCTCTTGGCAATGCCCCATAGATTCTCTATGGGGTTCAGGTCAGGCGAGTTTGCTGGCCAATCAAGCACAGTAATCCAACGGTCATTGAACCAGGTTTTGGTGCTTTTGGTAGTGTGGGCAGGTGCCAAGTCCTGCTGGAAAATTATGTCAGCATCCCCATAGAGCTCGTCTGCAGAAGGAAGCATGAAGTGCTCCAAAATCTCCTGGTAGACGGCTGCGTTGACCCCAGACTTAATGAAGCACAGTGGACCAACTCCAGCAGATGACATGGCTCCCCAAATCAACACAGATTGTGGAAACTTCACACTGGACTTCAAGCATCTTGCAGTGTGTGTGCCTCTCCATTCTTCCTCCATACTCTGGGTCCTTGGTTTCCAAATGAGATGCAAAATTTGCTCTCATCAGAAAAGAGGACTTTGGACCACTGAGCAACAGACCAGGTCTGTTTTTCTTTAGCCCAGGTAAGACGCTTCTGATGTTGTTCAGGAGTGGCTTGACAAGAGGAATACGACATTTGAAGCCCATGTCCAGGATCTGTCTGTGTGTGGTGGCTCTTGATGCACTGACTTCAGCCTCAGTCCACTCCTTGTGAAAGTCCCCAACACTTTTGAATGACCTTTTCCTGACAATCCTCTCCAGGCTGCGTTCATCCCTGCTGCTTGTGCACCTTTTTCTTCCACTTTTCCCTTCCACATAACTTTCTATTAATGTGCTTTGATACAGCACTTTGGGAACATCCAACTTCTTTTGCAATTACCTTTTTTTAAAGCTTTCCCTTCTTATGGAGGGTGTCAATGATGGTTTTCTGCACAACTGTCAGGTCAGCAGTCTTTCCTATTGTGATTCCTACTAAACCAGACTGAGAGACCATTTAAAGGCTCAGGAACCCTTTGCAGGTGTTATGGCTTAATTAGCTAATTAGAGTGGGACACTTTGAGCCTAGACTATTGCACCTTTTCACAATATTCAAATTTTTGAAGATTTGGGGTTTTCTTTTCAATTCGTGTTTATAAAATTTTCAGTATGAACAGGAATTCACAGAATACAGCAAAAATTGCATAGTACAGTATTCAAGACAAGAGAAAATCATGTTGATCTTACACAATGTCGCCAGATTGTAATACTTGCACTCTATTGGGAACCGTGCATCCTACTACACAATGTGGAGCCACGGTTCCCTACAAAGATAAAATGCTAGTAGAAAAAGGTGACATAAAACAACCTGTCTAGAAAATACAAGCTAGCCTATCATTGTCTAAGCCGACTTTAGTGACTCAGTCAATGAGTCATATTCTATATAAAGTTCTATGCGACATAAATTTGATTTAAAGTAGGATATAAGAAGATTACTTAAGACCAAGTAAGGGGGCAGTAAATAGTAAAAAGGAAAGTATAAAGTAAAAGAGGAAAAAAGAAAAAGGAAAGTATATACATGATATAAGTGAACTGTACCAAGTGAATTAGGTGCTGCCATCTTGTGGGTGAAAAAGAAGACTACAACAAGGGCTTATAATTATTCAGGAAATTTAGAAGTCCAAGGTAACCACTGAGTATTAAAGGAGTGAGTCATGTTAGATTGGTTTGCGAAATGTTTCTCATAGGAGTGTTGAGTAGAGACTCTGTGAATAACTTCACTAATATTAGGAGTTAAATTAGTTTTCCATTTTGCAGTTATGGTTAGGCGGGCTGCTAATAAAATATGAATAACCATACTTCTAAATTGGGACGGGATAATTGTAATAGTAATATTGAGAAGGGCTAATTTGGGGACAAGGCTTTATGAAAAAGCCTGTAACTGAGGAAATCAGTTTGAACACAGCATTCCAAAAACTGCGTATGCTCTTGCAGTCCCAAAGAATATGGCTAATATTACTCTTAGCCCTGCAATTTCTCCAACATAAAGGAGATTCCGATGGAAATATTAATGACATTATTACTGGTGTAAGGTAAGATCTATGTAGAATTTTCATCATATTATCCCAGTGATTAGTACAATGGGAATATTTGTAGGATGCCTGTATTGCAGACTTCCATTCAGTGTGGGAGTAGGAGGAACCCCAGTCTCTTTCCCAGTTAACCATATGGGATGTCTTGGAGAATGTATGATTAGTCTGCAATAGGGTATAAAACCAAGAGGCCTTTAGGTTTATGGTGATTGGTGCCGAGGTAATTCCATACCTCTTCAGGTAAGTCATACGTAATTGGTGGGTGTGTAAGTTGAAAATGCCGTAGTTGGGTAAGGGTATAGGCATGAGTACTAGGTTGTCTACTTAGTGCCTCTTGGATTGTCATTACATTTTCCTGTATCCAGGAGGTTATGCGTAGGTCAGGGATGAGATGCTCAAGAACCTGGAGCGGAGTGATATTATGACTAGATTTAGTTTTCGGGTCAATGCTTGATTGAATATTACCCCACACATAAGGGTTGCTGCTATGGATGGTAGGGTCGGGCCTATTAGGGGAAGGTTAGTAAGCTTTGCCAAGAGCAATGGGGGTAAGTCTTTATGTTTAAGAATGGATTTTTCTATTCTAACCCAGAGTTTGGTCGGCTCAGGTTCAAACCAGGCCTTCATCTGGTCCAGAACAGCTGCTTTATAGTAATTGCGGAGTACTGGAAAACCTGCACCTCCCGCATTTCTAGGTCTCCTGAATTGAGGAATAAGTAATTTTAGGCATTTTACCCTGCCAGACAAACTTCTGGAAAAGCCTATCCGTAAAGGCAAAAAGTCTGGTAAAATAATAGGGATAGTTCTAAAATAGTAGATCAATTTGGGTAGAAGGATCATCTTTAAGGCAGCTATCCTACCCAGCCAGGATAATTCAAATGATGCAATATGTGCCAGGTCAGTTTTAATAGTATCAAGAAGAATATTAAAATTAGTGTCGTAGGTAGTAGATGTAGGGAAAGCCAATTTAATACCCAAATATGGAAGGGCTCTATTCATCCATTGGAAAGCAAAACGCTTCTTAAGTTGGGCAATCTGTCTCTTAGGAATATTAATGGGTAAAATACATGATTTGTTGATATTCAATTTATAATAGGATACTGCACCATATTGCTGTAGTATTTCTTGTATTTTAGCCAGGAAAGAAGCCGGGTTCGTCACTGTCAGCACCACATCATCGGCAAAAAGGCCAATTTTGTGTACATCACCTGCCACCTTAATTCCTGAAACCTCCAAGTCCTTCCTAATGGTCTCCGCCAGTGGTTCCATCATAAGGGTAAATATAATGGGAGATAGCGGACATCCCTGGCGGGTACCATTTGTGATGTAAAATTTCTCCGATATAGCATTGGACGTGAAAACTCTAGCAGATGGTTGGGTATACAATGCAGAGATCGCTGAGAAGATAGAACCTTGTATGCCAAACTTTTGTAGGGTCGCTTTGAGATATCCCCAATGGACCCTATCAAAAGCTTTTTCAGCATCCAATGCTAAGAAGGCTGCCGGGGTACCTCTGGATTCCAATATGTGCAATAGGTTGAACAGTCGTCTAGTACCATCTGGGGCCTGTCTCCCCTTGACAAAACCAACCTGGTCAGCTTTAACGAAGTGTGGAGTAATAGTGGCTAATCTGTTTGCTAAAATCTTAGCATATATTTTTAGATCAGTGTTTAGCAAAGAGATGGGCCTAAAGTTCTGCGGAGCGTCCGGCCTCTTTACCTGGCTTAGGCAGCGTTACAATAGTTGCTTGCAACATTTCCTCCGGAAAGGTAGAAGAGGAGGCAACACTGTTGAACAGGGTACATAGGTATGGAACCAAAGTTTGGGAGAATACTTTATAATATTCAGAGAAGCCATCAGTGCCTGGGGATTTATTTTTTGGAAGGGCCTGTATAGTATCGGTGATCTTTGTGGAGAATATGTGCATTGAGTGACGTCAGTTGGTCTGTGCTAAATGAAGGTAAGGTGAGAGTACTAAGAAATGAGTGTATAGCTTGTTCCGTAGGTTGTGGAGTGTCGTCAAGATGGAGGTTGTAGAAGTCTCTATAGTATTTCATGAATTGATAATAAATATCAGAAAAACTCCCTATGGTGCCTCTGATCCTAGCGCTCAATGAACAAAAAATCTATATTCTTCTGTAATGCAGCAGCTATTATAACATCATAAAAATTCATACAAAATATGCTCAATAAATAATTGTAAACAACTATGCATCAAACATTAACAGCGCTTCGCAGGTTAGGTGAAAACCTGTGGGTGATAAGGATTCTTATCGTACAGTAATATACTATGCAACATGTAAACACATGTCCAATGCATTAAATTGGAATAATTGAAAAAAGGAGAGAGAGAGAAAGAGAGTCCACTTCTCCAATCCTCTCATCTGCCGGTATTAACACAGTATATGTTGTTGCTCTGGCTCCTTATATGGGAAAACACACTGTCAGTTCAACAGTTCATTCACTATGAGTGTGCAACAGATTCATCTCAGAGGAACCCAGCAACTGTAGCTTGAATGGACACTTCACCATTAGATGCAATACAGCTCCCTTAGGAGATCTACTCACCAGACTTCCAAACACAGATAGCCTTAGTCACTCCTCTAAATGGGTGGTTGTGAGCTCTTCATAAAGAGGGTTTCTCCTAGGATGAGTGGTGTCCCTGATCAGTGGATTTCAGCGTGCAACAATGCGGGCATATAAAATGTAAGGGGAAACCGAACATAGTGTAAAACCCTTTTTATTGTAAATAGATAGACCCCCCGTTTACAAGCATGCTTACAAGGTTAAAACATATTAAAACATGTCTCATACTGTTGATACATCTTGCTCACTCGAAACCAGAGATCCTGCCAATCGGTGGCTTGCTCGAGAGAGTCCCGGGAAGATGATCGCCTGTATGGACAGATGAGTCACGTGGTCACGCCCTGACGCGTTTCGTGATTGGTTCACGTCTTCAGAGGGCGTAGCCACGAGACGCAACTCATCTCTTAAATAGTGTAGGGCACCGCCTCCTCCTCTGTACGTCAGGGGCTGCGTGTCATGGATATGTAAATGGCCTACAAGCCCCAGAATCCTCTTCCCATGGGCTCACATCAGCCAGCCACACTCCACTGCCCCTACTGGTTGGCGCAGACATTGCAGCTCACGGCAGCGTAACGAGTGTAACACTCATAAAGAGCAGATAAAAGCTATGAGCCGCTGCCGAGTGCCGCAAAAACAACTTTCACTCACCAGCTCAGGCAAGATAGGATGCCCCTTAAAGACATGACCCCATCATGCAATGTTAATGATAATAACACAAATTAAAACATTTAAATACTAAATGCATCAGTGAATGAACAATGCACAGCTTATTCCTGCAGAGTGTGCCATGTTATTCTATCTACATCAGACACTGCTTGATTTCCAATGTAACACAGAGGAATATCAGACAGCGTCATTATTTAAAAGGACATAATGTGATGACAAAAGTCATTAATGTAAGAATTCGTAATATAAGCCATAATAAATGGCAATTAATAGAACATACTAATATTAAAATTCATCAAAATAGTAATCAATGTAAAAAATGTATAAAAAAACTACTAATGATGTAATCCCCAATGAATAGAATGAAATCTGCCAAAACCATATTCTATTCGTCTTCCCAGAACATCTACAATCTTTAACAACAAGATCCATAATTGACTCATGGAAATCGAAAACAGACACTATTACTTGAATATGGACCCTCATTATGGATGGAGTTCAACTATAGTAATTCTCTAGACCACTGTTCTATCAATAATTGCTAATGAAGCAATTAAGGTCAAGATCTATGTTGAGTCCATTAGGACTGAGAGTGTTGGTCCGGAATATCCATTCGGTTTCACATTTGGATATTTCTCGTACCATATTGGCTCCTCTCCATCTTGGGTACACCTTATCGATACCCCAAAATTTTAGACCCCTAGGATCCCTACCATGTTTCTCCCTAAAATGAAGGGACACACTATGGTCTTTGTACCCTATAGTAATATTGTAAATGTGTTCTGATACTCTCCTTAGCCAATGTTCTTTTGGTACGTCCAATATACATTAACCCACATGGACACTCGAGAGCGTAAACCACGTGGGTGGACATGCATGTAATGCACTCCTTAATTTCAAAATCCTTGCCATTTGCAGTGGATGTAAAACTCGTGATGCCTCGCAAGTGTGTTGATACTTGTTGACAAGCTTTGCATCGTCTGCAGGCATAAAAGCCAGTCCTCTCCCAAAACATTTGTAGTCTCTTTGGTGGGTCTAAGATTTTTTTTGACTACCTGATCTCCGAATGTCATTGTTTTCCTATAAATGAACGGGGGAACTTCCGGTAGTACTGTTTTCAGAGTTTTGTCCATTTTAAGTATGTGCCAATGTTTCCTAAATATGGATTCTATCTCTCTATGTTGTTCATGGTATCCAGATATAAATCCCCATTCATGTTTCTGATTCTGTAGTCTAATCCTTGGTGTCAGCATGGATTCTTGTGTCAATAGGCCCACTTCTATCACCGCATCCAGCTGGGGTGCCTGATACCCTTTTTCCACAAAGCGTTGTTTAATTAGATCTGCTTGGACTTGATAGTCTGAGTCTCTGGTACAGTTGCGACGTATGCGCATAAACTGACCTTTGGGAATATTCCGAAGCCATTGGGGGTGATGACCACTATGCACTGGGATGTAGCTATTTCGATCAGTGGCCTTAAAGTATGCCTTAGTATGAAGGTAATCCTCACCCTTGATGACCATAACATCCAAATAGTGTATTTGTTTCTTATCCCAAGTGAACTCCAACCTGATGTTGTTATTGCTGTTCAACCATTCAGAGAATTCCTTCAAGGATTCCTCCGTTCCCTGCCAAATAATGAATAAATCATCTATGTAGCGTTTATAATACACCAGTTCCTTTCTTCTCTGATTATAGACCCATTTGTCCTCCCCCTCGCTCATAAACAAATTAGCGAGACTGGGTGCAAATTTTGCACCCATTGCAACCCCTGTCTTTTGGCTATAGAATTCCCCTGCATACCAAAAATAATTGTGGGTTAAACAATATTCTAATGCCATACGCAAGAACTTTTTCTGGATAAACGGTAAGTCCTCCCTTTTGCTGAGTGCCCAATTAAGGGCTAATAAAGCATCATCGTGCTGTATATTAGTGTACAGCGACGTGATGCTTTATTAGCCCTTAATTGGGCACTCAGCAAAAGGGAGGACTTACCGTTTATCCAGAAAAAGTTCTTGCGTATGGCATTAGAATATTGTTTAACCCACAATTATTTTTGGTATGCAGGGGAATTCTATAGCCAAAAGACAGGGGTTGCAATGGGTGCAAAATTTGCACCCAGTCTCGCTAATTTGTTTATGAGCGAGGGGGAGGACAAATGGGTCTATAATCAGAGAAGAAAGGAACTGGTGTATTATAAACGCTACATAGATGATTTATTCATTATTTGGCAGGGAACGGAGGAATCCTTGAAGGAATTCTCTGAATGGTTGAACAGCAATAACAACATCAGGTTGGAGTTCACTTGGGATAAGAAGCAAATACACTATTTGGATGTTATGGTCATCAAGGGTGAGGATTACCTTCATACTAAGGCATACTTTAAGGCCACTGATCGAAATAGCTACATCCCAGTGCATAGTGGTCATCACCCCCAATGGCTTCGGAATATTCCCAAAGGTCAGTTTATGCGCATACGTCGCAACTGTACCAGAGACTCGGACTATCAAGTCCAAGCAGATCTAATTAAACAACGCTTTGTGGAAAAAGGGTATCAGGCACCCCAGCTGGATGCGGTGATAGAAGTGGGCCTATTGACACAAGGATTAGACTACAGAATCAGAAACATGAATGGGGATTTATATCTGGATACCATGAACAACATAGAGAGATAGAATCCATATTTAGGAAACATTGGCACATACTTAAAATGGACAAAACTCTGAAAACAGTACTACCGGAAGTTCCCCCGTTCATTTATAGGAAAACAATGACATTCGGAGATCAGGTAGTCAAAAAAATCTTAGACCCACCAAAGAGACTACAAATGTTTTGGGAGAGGACTGGCTTTTATGCCTGCAGACGATGCAAAGCTTGTCAACAAGTATCAACACACTTGCGAGGCATCACGAGTTTTACATCCACTGCAAATGGCAAGGATTTTGAAATTAAGGAGTGCATTACATGCATGTCCACCCACGTGGTTTACGCTCTCGAGTGTCCATGTGGGTTAATGTATATTGGACGTACCAAAAGAACATTGGCTAAGAGAGTATCAGAACACATTTACAATATTACTATAGGGTACAAAGACCATAGTGTGTCCCTTCATTTTAGGGAGAAACATGGTAGGGATCCTAGGGGTCTAAAATTTTGGGGTATCGATAAGGTGTACCCAAGATGGAGAGGAGCCAATATGGTACGAGAAATATCCAAATGTGAAACCGAATGGATATTCCGGACCAACACGCTCAGTCCTAATGGACTCAACATAGATCTTGACCTTAATTGCTTCATTAGCAATTATTGATAGAACAGTGGTCTAGAGAATTACTATAGTTGAACTCCATCCATAATGAGGGTCCATATTCAAGTAATAGTGTCTGTTTTCGATTTCCATGAGTCAATTATGGATCTTGTTGTTAAAGATTGTAGATGTTCTGGGAAGACTAATAGAATATGGTTTTGGCAGATTTCATTCTATTCATTGGGGATTACATCATTAGTATTTTTTTCATACATTTTTTACATTGATTACTATTTTGATGAATTTTAATATTAGTATGTTCTATTAATTGCCATTTATTATGGCTTATATTACGAATTCTTACATTAATGACTTTTGTCATCACATTATGTCCTTTTTAAATAATGACGCTGTCTGATATTCCTCTGTGTTACATTGGAAATCAAGCAGTGTCTGATGTAGATAGAATAACATGGCACACTCTGCAGGAATAAGCTGTGCATTGTTCATTCACTGATGCATTTAGTATTTAAATGTTTTAATTTGTGTTATTATCATTAACATTGCATGATGGGGTCATGTCTTTAAGGGGCATCCTATCTTGCCTGAGCTGGTGAGTGAAAGTTGTTTTTGTGGCACTCGGCAGCGGCTCATAGCTTTTATCTGCTCTTTATGAGTGTTACACTCGTTACGCTGCCATGAGCTGCAATGTCTGCGCCAACCAGTAGGGGCAGTGGAGTGTGGCTGGCTGATGTGAGCCCATGGGAAGAGGATTCTGGGGCTTGTAGGCCATTTACATATCCATGACACGCAGCCCCTGACGTACAGAGGAGGAGGCGGTGCCCTACACTATTTAAGAGATGAGTTGCGTCTCGTGGCCACGCCCTCTGAAGACGTGAACCAATCACGAAACGCGTCAGGGCGTGACCACGTGACTCATCTGTCCATACAGGCGATCATCTTCCCGGGACTCTCTCGAGCAAGCCACCGATTGGCAGGATCTCTGGTTTCGCGTGAGCAAGATGTATCAACAGTATGAGACATGTTTTAATATGTTTTAACCTTGTAAGCATGCTTGTAAACGGGGGTCTATCTATTTACAATAAAAAGGGTTTTACACTATGTTCGGTTTCCCCTTACATTTTATATGCCCGCATTGCTGCACGCTGAAATCCACTGATCAGGGACACCGCTCATCCTAGGAGAAACCCTCTTTATGAAGAGCTCACAACCACCCATTTAGAGGAGTGACTAAGGCTATCTGTGTTTGAAAGTCTGGTGAGTAGATCTTCTAAGGGAGCTGTATTGCATCTAATGGTGAAGTGTCCTTTCAAGCTACAGTTGCTGGGTTCCTCTGAGATGAATCTGTTGCACACTCATAGTGAATGAACTGTTGAACTGACAGTGTGTTTCCCCATATAAGGAGCCAGAGCAACAACATATACTGTGTTAATACCGGCAGATGAGAGGATTGGAGAAGTGGACTCTCTTTCTCTCTCTCTCCTTTTTTCAATTATTCCAATTTCATGCATTGGACTTATATGTGTTTACATGTTGCATAGTATATTACTGTACGATAAGAATCCTTATCACCCACAGGTTTTCGCCTAACCTGCGAAGCGCTGTTAATGTTTGATGCATAGTTGTTTACAATTATTTATTGAGCATATTTTGTAAGTATTTCATGAATGCATTGGCAATCTGTGTTGGGTGATGTTCAAATTTACCTGTGTGTGGGTCTTTGATATTTAGCAATTTAGCCTTTTGTTGCCGTTTGTTAATATATGTGGCCAGTAATTTCCCTGCTTTGTTGCCGTGGGCATAATACATTGCTTTGGTTCTTCTAAGAGAATTCTGGTGTGTAGAAATAAGTGAGAGGCGAATTTTGTGTCTACACTGGAATAAGTCATCTTCTAATAAGGGAGAGGGATTTGTTTTGTGCTGCAATTCCAATTTTTTAAGTTCCTCCAATAAGTCGTTCAACAGCTTTGTCTTCCTCTTTTTTTTTTTTCTCTAGCTGCTGCCTGAATGAGCAACCCCCTACTGAACGCTTTATGTGCGCACCACAAGGATGCTATATTGGTGTCCTTGTGGGCAGAGAGGAGCGTACCGGCACTGTCGGCCGGGTACATTCCGGGTGTGGAAAACTGGCAGGCGGACTACCTGAGCCGCCAGATGCTGGACCAGGGAGAATGGTCCTTACACCCGGAGGTGCTCCAACTCCTCTGCCAAAGATGGGGCACACCAGACGTAGATCTTCTGGCTTCCCGACTCAATCGGAAGTTATTGAGTTTGTGGCCCGGTCAAGAGACCCATGGGCAGACGCAACAGACGCGTTGGTGGCATCGTGGGGGTCAGTATCGGCTAATCTATGCCTTCCCTCCCTTAAGGCTTCTTCCTCTTCTGCTCCGCAGAGTGGAGGCAGAGGGAATTCCAATGATTCTAATTGCTCCAGATTGGCCTCAGCGTCCTTGGTACGCCGATCTAGTACGTCTGGTAGCAGACGTCCCCTGGCGCCTACCACTACGGCAGGACCTCCTATCGCAAGGTCCCATACTCCATCCTGCTTTACAGTCATTGGCTTTAACGGCATGGCTGTCGAGAACCAGGTACTGAGAGACCGGGGCCTGTCAGATTCAGTAATCTCTACTATGAGAAGTGCTCGGAAACCGTCCTCTAGGAAGGTTTATCACCGCACTTGGAAGGCCTACATCTCCATGTGTGAGGAAATGAAATGGCATCCGCGTACTTATTTGGTTTCCAGAATCCTGCTGTTTTTACAGCATGGGGTGGACCAAAGGCTTGCCCTAAGTACGATTTAAGGGACAGATATCTGCCCTGGCTGTTTTTTTTTTTTTTTTTCAGCGACCCCTGGCGACTCACTCTCTCGTGAGTACATTTGTGCAGGGGGTTCGACATGTGGCCCCTCCGGTTCGTCCCCCGCTACCTCCGTGGGACTTGAACCTGGTCCTCTCGGTGCTTCAGAAGGCACCGTTTGAGAATATTAGAGATATTCGCCTGTTGACATTTTTTCTCAAAGTGGTCTTTTTGGTGGCTGTTACGTCAGTTAGACGAGTCTCTGAGCTGGCAGCCTTGTCATCCAAGGCTCCCTATTTGATTTTCCACAAGGATAAGGTGGTGCTGCGGCCACAGCCTTCCTTTCTTCCAAAAGTCGTTTCGGCTTTTCATCTCAACAAAGACATTGTACTTCCATCCTTGTGTCCTCATCCGTCGATTCCTAAGGAGTCGGCGTTGCATTCCTTGGACGTTGTCTGAGCTTTGAGAGTTTACCTATCTGCTACTTCCCTGTTCTGGAAGTCAGACTCACTGTTTGTTTCGGTGGCTGGTCCCAAGAAGGGCCAAGCAGTCTCTTCGGCCACCATCTCTAGGTGGATCTGACAGACAGTAATCCAGGCTTACGCCTTAAAGGGTCAAGCGCCCCCCTTTCCTGTCACAGCGCATTCGACCAGGGCAATAGGTGCCTCTTGGGCTTTCCGACATCAAGCGTCTGTTTCCCAATTATGTAAAGCGGCGACTTGGTCGTCCGCTCACACTTTCACCAAATTCTACAAGGTTAATGTAGGTGCATCTTCAGATGCCTCTTTCGTCCGCAAAGTTTTGCAGGCGGCTGTTTAGAGTTGCAGCTCCTCCGTTGGAGGAGTGCTGTTTTGTGTTTTGGGGTGAAGTTTATTTTTATGCTGTTACCACACCTCGTTTTTTCTCTGACACTGCTTTGGGACATCCCACTTTGTCAATAGAGAAGCTGTGTCGGTCCATGTACGAAAGAGTAAATAGGAATTTTTACTCATCGTAAAATACTTTTCTCTGAGTCCATGGACCGATACAGCACCCAGCCCTCCTTTTTAAGTTTGTACTGCTTTTTGACGAACTGATCTGCGAGATGCAGACTGAGGGGATATACCCAGAGGGTCCGCCCCCTGGGCGGTACTGTAGAAGGTGTGATGCAACACTTTTTACAAGTTTTCTGCCTAGTCACTCCTAATTAACGGATAATACCCACTTTGTCAATAGAAAAGCTGTGTCGGTCCATGGACTCAGAGAAAAGGATTTTATGGTGAGTAAAAAATCCTATTTTTGCACGATATTCTAATTTTTTAAGTTTCACCTGTACACTACCTTTTAAGCTTTGCTTTGAGCCCTGTGGGCTATGTATGAAGTTGCAGTATTTTCTGCTAGCAGTACCTTTGCAAAATCTTTTGTCTTTGTCACAATAACTTGTCTGTTTGCAGGTTTGCAGTGCAGGATCTCGACTTCTCGTGCAAGAATCAGTCGCTGAAGATCTGATCCGAAGACTCAAGCAGAGGATGACCCATCTGAGAGTTGGTGACAGCCTGGACAAAACCATTGACATGGGAGCCTTGGTGGATGAGAGTCAGATGAAGACAATAGCTGAGTTTGTGGCAGAAGCTCGATCAGAGGGGGCAGAGGTCAGATTTATTGGAAATGGGAGTGTTTTGTCATATTGTTGTTTTAAATCCCAAATAGGGTTACAGACATGGTTACCATGAGACAAGCGTATTTATCGGAAAAGAGGAGTCAAAATTCACTTACCGTATATACTCGAGTATAAGCTGAGTTTTTCAGCACATTTTTTTTGTGCTGAAAATGCCCCCCTCGGCTTATACTCGAGTCTGTGTCCATCTTCACCTTTGTGCGCCTGATCCTGGCCAGCCGTAGGTCCTCTGGACCCTAAACTTGGCACACATGTAGCCCCAGTCTTCTAAAAGTGTTCAAAGTTTTTTGTCCAGGGGACCTATGGCCGGGGAGCACCGGGTTTTTTTTTTTTTTTTTTCAAAGCCGGGCACCCCTTCCATAGACTCCCATGTTAAACGATAATTTCTCCGGTGATTTTGAGGACCTGGTTACTGGCTGGCCCTAGGTCCCCTGAACGCCAAACTTGCCTCTCCCTTTCCCCCTCATTTCCATTTGCTCGCCCGGGAGGTGATCCTATTTGGAATAAGAACTCAGTGTGTCTGTTCAAGTATCAGATTACCTTGGATGCACTTTACACTTCCGAATGGAAGATTGGAAGTGCAGATATTCTTCTGAAATCCTCCCCAGTGGTACTGGCCTCTTACCTTATGGGAAGACCCCAATGGGTCTAATGATGCATCAAGGAATACCGGTCACCGGGCACGTTTGTTGTATCCTCCTCCAGGTGTCAGAACAAGGGATCTCTGTGGCTGCTCATCCAGTTTCTCCAACCTTTTTTTTCTTTGGGGTTGGTATCTCCAGAACCACAAAGTCAAAAGGAATCTCCATAGTGCATTAAAGTTTAAAAAATCTTGCGTTTATTATTAAAACAACAAAAACAGTAAAAGAACGTCTAAAAATGCCAAAAACAAAGCGTTCAATGACTTCTGGTCAAGGCTGTAACCGGAAGTGATGTCACACAGCTCCTCCCGACACGTTGCGTCACACTTCACGTGACTTTATCAAGGGTATGGGAGCTAGGTGACACAAGTGAGCTTATATACTAATGGTCATGGAAACCGCATAACAGTCAGTAATGTGCTTCAAATATGCAGATACAGAGTGTGAGCAGAGGAGGCTGGGAGTATACTCGGGTAAATCTCACTAATGAGATAAAGTATTGAAAAAGCTGGAGTATAAAAGTAGAATAAATCCTTAAAACACAATTTAAAATTAAGAAAACAGTGGAAGATGGCAAATATCTACAGAGAAAAAAAGTGAAATATGAAAAAAATATATATATATATATATATAATTATAGATACTGGGCATCTCCCACTGTAACCTGTAAATAAAATTAAAAGTTGGAAATAAAACAGTTCAAGTGAAACTCGATATTAAGACCTAAGGGAGCAAGAGGTTGTATTTCAAAAATCCATGGAGATTCAGATTTTGCTAAGAGTATTTACTTTATTACTTCCTCTCCAGTGGGGCTTATACTTTTCAATCCCTGAGAGTGAACTGGGATCTTTTCCGTGGAACTCTGTAAAATGTCTCGATACACTGTGGTTTGGGTCACCTGATTTAATATTGTTCTCTTAAACGTTTCCAGAGAGGCCTTTTTGTTCTGCCTACGTACTGGAGGTTACAAGAATATTCCAGTATGTAGACTGCACCCTCAGTATGACATGAAATAAAGTCTTTGATGTTATATTTCTTTCTAGGGCTGCAACTAACCATTACTTTCATAATCGATTAGTTGGCCGATTATTGTTACGATTAATCAGTTAATAACCTTAAAGCGGAGCTCCGCCAATTTTTTTTATTAAAAGCCAGCAGCTACAGCAGCTGCTGACTTTTAATATTAGGACACTTGCCTGTCCTGGAGTCCAGCAACGTCCGCAGCAGAGGACGAGCAATCGCTCGTCACTCTGCTGCCCCCACCACCATCCTTGGTGAGGGAACCGGGCAGTGAAGCCTTGCGGCTTCACTGCCCGGTTCCCTACGGCGCATGTGCGAGTTGCTCTGATTGGTCCCTGTGTGTTCTGGGAGCTGAGTGTCTCCCAGAGCACAACGGGTATTCTGCGGGAAGTGACGTATTTCCCGCAGAGAGGACTCCCGGAAGTGGGTGAAAATACCTCTTAGACAAGTATCTGCACCCTCCTGAAAGTTGTCAATTGTGACACCTGAGGGGGGGGGGTTTCCGATGAGCGGAAGTTCCACTTTAGGGTGGAGCCCCGCTTTAAAGAAATAAAAAAAAAAAAGGTAATTAATTTTGCTGCGATTTGAATTTTTTTAAAAAAAATTTAAAGCCAATTTGTTGTTGGGCAGATTAACCACTTGCCGCCCGCCCTATAGCGTATTGACGGCGGCAAAGTGGTTTCAAAATCCTGACTGGACGTCATATGGCTGATCACGATGTAAACAGGAAAAGCCGGTCATCGGCTTTTCCTCACTCGCGTCTGTCAGACGCGAGTAGAGGAGAGCCGATCAGCTGCTTCTCTGACAGGGGGGGTTTGTGCTGATCGATTATCAGTGCAGCCCCCCCAAGGATGCCCACACTGGACCACCAGGGATGCTCACCACCAGGTATGCCTCCCTAGACCACCAGGGATGCCAATCAGTGCCCCTAATGGATGCCAATCAGTGCCCACAATGGGCATCACTGATTGGCAGGCATTATTGTTTGGCACTGATTGGCATTCATTAGTAACACATTACAGTACAGTGCCGCCCCCATCGGTGCCCGTCCGCGCCGCCCCCATCGCAGAGGTGATCAAATACCACCAAAAGAAATTTCTATTTTTGGGAACAAAATGATAAAAATTTTGTTTGGGTACAGTGTAGCACAACCGCGCAATTGTCATTCAAAGTGCAACAGCGCAGAAAGCTGAAAATTGGTCTGGGCGGGAAGCTGTAGAAGTGCCCAGTATGGAAGTGGTTAAACACAAATTGCCACAAAAACACATGACATGCTTTTCTGAAGCTTCTCCATTGAAGTATATTAAACCAAGAAAACAAAATGGCACCATTTTGCGTTAAATAGTCCTTGCCCTTTCCAAATACGCAGCAGCTGAAAAAATCATGGATGTGAACGTGTCCCATAGGAAACCATGTAAATCCTCTGTAGTGTGTTTCTGCAAAAAGCACAAAAAAACAGAGGTGTGACCCAGGCCTGAGATGTTTAGTAACATAATGGGGTTAAAAAGACAAAAATTTGTACAAAAAGAGCAAATCGCTACTGTAAGGGGTTCATTTTTTACTGTGGGACAGTGAAAGTAATACTAGCGATTTTCTCTTTTTGTACTATAAAGGGCTGATTTATTTATTTTATTTTTTTAACCCCATTATGTTACTGGCCGATCGATTATGAAATTAATCGATTACCATTTTCATAATCGATTAGTTGTTTCGCCCCTATTTCTTTTTTGTATTTGCAACAAAATCCTTTTTTTTTTTTTTTTTTCTTTTTCCTGAAAGTCGTATGGCGACACGCATAGCACTTCTCTTTTCTTCATGCCATATCTCACTCTCTCAAATATGGCATGAAGAAAAGAGAATAAAGACAAAAACTTTCTTCAAAACAATTGATGGGAACAGCTATCTTCCTATGGACAGCTGCCATCATTTGTCTTGGTTAATGAACATTCCAAAAGGACAACTGGTTAGGCTGAAAAGGAACTGTACATCAGAAGCAGATTACAGACAGCAAGCAGAATTTATTGGTGAGCGCTTCTTGGACAAAGGATATGACAGACCCTTTTTACAGCAGAAAATTGAAGTGGGTAATTAAGACCCCTTTCACACTGGGGCGGGCAGGTGCGGTGGCGGTATAGCAGCGCGATTTTCAGCGCTGCTATACTGTCGTTCTTACCGCGGTATGCGGTCGCTAGGGGGTTAATTTAACCCCCGCTAGCGGCCGAAAAAGGGTTAATACCGCCCGCAAACCGCGGCTATTGCCGCGGTTTGCGGGCGGTATTACCGCGCTGTCCCATTGATTTCAATGGGAGACCGCGGTAAAGGAGCGGTGAATACACACCGCTCCTTTACCGCTGTAAAGAAGCGGCTAGCAGGACTTTTGGAGCGGTCCTGCTAGCGCACCGCTTCAGTGTGAAAGCCTTCGGGCTTTCACATTGAAGACACAGGGCAGGATTTTTTCATGCGGTATAACAGCGCTATTATTAGCGCTAAACCGCATGAATAACGCCCCAGTGTGAAAGGGGCCTTAGAGAGACAAGACCTCCTAAGAGATAGAGAAAAAGATATCTAATTATTCGGAAATCCCACTAATCCTAGACTATAACATACAATTTAAGAAACTGGAATCAATAGTTTGTAAACACTGGAAAATATTGATAGCAGACAGCCATCTGACCCAGGCACTACCCCCTTTTCCCAGATTTATATACAGAAGGGCCCCCACACTTTGTGATATAGTAGCTAAGAATGTTTTGGATCCTCCTACAAAAAAATCCTTTACCTTTTTTGAGGGAAAAAGATTTTATCCATGCAAGAAATGCTATGCATGTCGCCATACGACTTTCAGGAAAAAGAAAAGAGGATTCTGTTGCAAATACAACAGGAAAGAAATATAACATCAAAGACTTTATTTCATGTCATACTGAGGGTGCAGTCTACATACTGGAATGTCCTTGTAACCTCCAGTACGTAGGCAGAACAAAAAGGCCTCTCTGGAAACGTTTAAGAGAACATGTCCAAAATATTAAATCAGGTGACCCAAAACACAGTGTATCGAGACATTTTACAGAGTTCCACGGAAAAGATCCCAGTTCACTCTCCTTTTGTGGGATTTAAAAATATAAGCCCCACTGGAGAGTAAGTAATAAAGTAAATACTCTTAGCAAATCTGAATCTCCATGGATTTTTGAAATACAACCTCTTGCTCCCTTAGGTCTTAATATCGAGTTTAACGTGAACTGTTTTATTTCCAACTTTTAATTTTATTTACAGGTTACAGTGAGAGATGCCCAATATCTATAATTTTTATTTTATTTTTTCATATTTCACTTTTTTTCTCTTTTGTAGATATTTGCCATCTAACACTGTTTTCTTCCATTTAATTGTGTTTTAAGGATTTATTATACTTTTATACTGCAGCTTTTGCAATACTTTATCTTATTATTGAGAGTGAGATTTACCTGAGTCTACTCCCAGACTCCTACTCACACTCTGTATTTGCATATTTGAAGCCCATTACTGATTGTTATCCGGTTTCCATAGCCACCATTAGTATATAAGCTCACTTGTGTCACCTAGCTCCCATACCCTTGATAAAGTCACGTGAGGTGTGACGCAACGCGTCAGAGAGAGCTGTGTGACATCACTTCCGGTTATGACCATGACCGGAAGTCATTGAACTCTCGCTTTGTTTTTAGCCGTTCTTTTACTGTTTTTGTCGTTTTTAATAATAAACACAATATTTTTTTAAACTTTAATGCACTATGGAGATTCTTTTTCGTTGCTCTTGACTTCGTGGTTCTGGAGATACCATCCCCAAAGGAAAAGAGGTTGGAGAAACCAGATGAGCAGCCGCAGAGATCCCTTATTCTGACACCTGGAGAAGGATACAACAACCGTGACAGGTATTCCTTGATGCATCATTAGACCCATTGGGGTCTTCCCATAAGGTAAGAGGCCAGTACCATTGGATGTGAATTTCAGAAGAACATCTGCACTTACAATCTTCCATTTGTAATATGGACTCCCTTGCCTCTCCCTTTCCCCCTCATTTCCATTTGCTCGCCCGGGAGGTGATCCTATTTGGAATAAGAACTGAGTTTGTCTGTACAAGTATCAGATTACCTTGAATGCGCTTTACAAATGGACTATTTTATTGATATACACTTTTATTTCACTGTCATTATTACATTGTGATGCACTTTATTGGTTTTTCTATTGTTTGTTTCAGTTATTTTTATATGATTATGCATTTGAGGATGGTTTTTGCTCATTAGTACCTTTTATTGTTTTACTGTGCTTCATAATCAGCGCTACTTCACTTTATTATTCATATCTTTAGGATCAGGGAGAGGCTGTCGGAGCAGGAACATGTTACATGGTCCACCCTAAAAATGGGTGGAACAAGTAACATTTTCCCAAAGGTCAAATTATCCTTTAATGGCCTGTTAAGTTGCTCATGCACCAGACTCTGCAATGTTGGATGTAGATAGGAAAGTGAGAAACACATACCTGTTCTCCGCCATGGGAAATGGAGGCTCTGAGTAGCAAGATCACAAAAGAATTTTGCGACAGGGTAGCGCTGTATCACATTGTAGAGAGAATTTGGTGTCACCCAGGGTTCTTACCCATATAGGGGCTGCATGATTAGGAGAAAACTGTCTTTTCAGGGTTTTTTTATTTTTTAGATTAGCTAAATCTTGGATTGGGTCCTGGAGCCTGGAGGAGGAAGTGCACGTCCTGTTAGAATTTTCTCTTCCTGGTTCCCCTGTAGGAGTGGATTATTGCTATACACTGTGAGAGACTGTGAGACAGCTGATTGGAAGAAAGGTACACATCCCCTCTCCACACATGCAGAGGTTGCCTGTGATTAGTTTAGCGCTGTGCGACACACACTTTAGGCTCCAGTCTTGGAGAGCTTGTCAAAAGTTATCAGGCTGATAACAGACAAACTGAGGAGGACAAAGCTATGGGAAATTTGCTCTGAAGAGAAATAAAAAACACTGCAGATCGATGTGTCCAGCTCAAATTTCATGAATCAGGTTTACATCCACTTTTAAGGTGAATTTTTAGTCTTTTAAGCTCTACCTTTGATGCTAAATCTTGACAAATTCTATTCATACATTTATACATCCAGGCACTCTTTCAGGCAGAACAGCAAGCCTTGGGAATTATCATCACATAAAATGTTCTTGAATTCAAATTTATTGAAAATGGCAGCATAGACAAGAAGTTCCATCATCATAATAACATCTAATTTCATTATGGGCTTTTTCAAAGCATTTAATTACGGTAAGCAGTACAACTTAAATGGGGACCCAGCACTGTCTATGATGTGACAGTTAAAGGGCAGCAGCACTCTGTTATACTTAGAACGCTGCTTTCTATTTAGAAACAGTATGTCCTGTTGAACTGCAGGCAAAGCAGATCAAACACATCCTTATGTTAAACGCCTCTCAGAGGCGGGAGTGAGAGACGCTGTGATATGTCAGAGGCGGGAGTGAGAGGCGCTGTGATTTGTCAGAGGCGGGAGTGAGGGAGTGAGAGATGTGCTGAGAGCAGGGGGAATGTGGAGTGAGAGAGTGACCAGGGTGAGACATGTTGACCTAACTGGGAGAGGCGGCGGGGACCAGGAAAATCTGCAAGTGCACGGCTCACCAGTTGATTGGAGAGGTGGAGGGGGCCAGCACCTGACAGGGAGACTGAGTCTGTAGCTGTTCGGCTGATCAGGAGAGGCGGCGGGGACCGGGTGTGATGGTCCAAGAGGGAGAGGTGGCAGGCACGGGATGAGACAGACTGACCGAGGGAGGCTGCAGTCAAGCTTGACAGCAGAGTAACTGGGAGTACCTTTATTGCCAGGGTACCCTTAGTATCTGGGCGGGAGTGCCATCAGTACCTGGGAGTGCCATCAGTACCTGGGAGTGCCATCAGTACCTGGGAGTGCCATCAGTAACATTTTAGTACCTGGAAGTACCTCTATTAATTGGGAGTTACTAGAGAGTACCTTTTGATACCTGAGAGTACCGTTAGTACCGGGGAGCACCTTTGTTAAAAAAAAAAAAAAAAAAAATCAAAGGGGTTTTGTTGTCATAACAAAGATAGATTACAGTATACCATGGATTCCCTTAATTTGCATAGATTTCCTCTCACTTCCTGTTTTGCCTATGGGGCAGGAAGTGAAGAAAAATCTCTGCAATGGATCAGGGATGGTAAAAAATAAACTGACAGGGGCTATAACCCGCCCTTACTCTATCCAAAATAAGTGTTGCCTATAGTTCTACTTTAAGCACAAATTTCTGCTAATTTTATGGAGAGGACTAAGAAGATATAACCATGCCAATGGTGCAGCAGAAAACATAGCACAGTGAGGAAGGTTTGTGGTCCAGGATGATAGGACAGTCAAAATTAGAAGCAGTGCCCCCCACAGTTGCGGAATGCCGGCCACCCGCATACCGGAAGCATTGGGGCTGCTTTATGGGGGTGCTAGACTAATTTGCCTCTCAGCCCAGTCTGCTCCATAAGACTGGCGCTACACTAACAGTGTAGCCCAAGCCGGTGGGGACTCTTTCTGTGCTGCCCCCCTGCAAAGTGCTGGCCTGGGCCTTGTTGGCCTAGGCCAGGATACAGCGTTGAAAATAGTGAGAGATAAGGGCGCTAAGTGACAATCTATCAAAATAATTCTAATAGCTGTTTAAATTCTTAAATTACACCTGCCTTAACTAAGTAGTGCTGTATAGTGTATAGATACTAAACCAATAGAATCACAAAAAAGAATTTTAAATAGTGAACAGAATATTAACGAACAAACTGCAACACCAAAAAAAAACAAATACATATACACTCTATATGAATAAATAAATGTGCAATTAAGTCCAAAGGTTGAACACAATAAAGTCCCACAACAATGGTGAACAAAACGATTCCTCTGCATGTGTCATAAAACTTCCAAATACGTGATGTATTTTTCCAAGTAAATCCTTGTGACTTTCAGATCCACCTTCACCATGAACACCCGATAGTGCTAAAGTAAAGATGGCAGCTTACCCCAACAAATAGACCCTTTTAACTAAAAAAGAGGTCAAGCAGGCTTTCTGCAAGTATCAACTTGCTAGATGTAAATTAAATGGTGTCAGCTAAGCAGGCGATGGTAAACACTGGGATATGGAGAACTCCGGTGGTATGCAAATTTAGAAAAGAGAGGCAAAAATAGAGTAATACCATTTATTGCACAAAACAATATTAAAAGCCAAATCCGCGCTTACTTGGTGAGTGCCCCGACCCGGCACTGAGGCTGTAAAGGCGTGTATAGACAAATGGCAGTCCCGAACCTGTGGATGATGGCGTGCGTTCCACCTCGTTGGAACAGACAGACAGCGGGACTGGAAGTGACGTCAGTTGCGTGACCTGTAATGCGCCTTACAGGTCACGCAACTGACGTCACTTCCGGTCCCGCTGGCTGTCTGTTCCAATGAGGTGGAACGCACGCCATCATCCACAGGTTCGGGACTGCCATTTGTCTATACACGCCTTTACAGCCTCAGTGCCGGGTCGGGGCACTCACCAAGTAAGCGCGGATTTGGCTTTTAATATTGTTTTGTGCAATAAATGGTATTACACTATTTTTGCCTCTCTTTTCTAAATTTGCATACCACCGGAGTTCTCCATATCCCAGTGTTTACCATCGCCTGCTTAGCTGACACCATTTCATTTACATCTAGCAAGTTGATACTTGCAGAAAGCCTGCTTGACCTCTTTTTTAGTTAAAAGGGTCTATTTGTTGGGGTAAGCTGCCATCTTTACTTTAGCACTATCGGGTGTTCATGGTGAAGGTGGATCTGAAAGTCACAAGGATTTACTTGGAAAAATACATCACGTATTTGGAAGTTTTATGACACATGCAGAGGAATCGTTTTGTTCACCATTGTTGTGGGACTTTATTGTGTTAAACCTTTGGACTTAATTGCACATTTATTTATTCATATAGTGTGTGTGTATATGTATTTGTTTTTTTTTGGTGTTGCAGTTTGTTCGCTAATATTCTGTTCACTATTTAAAATTCTTTTTTGTGATTCTATTGGTTTAGTATCTATACACTATACAGCACTACTTAGTTAAGGCAGGTGTAATTTAAGAATTTAAACATCTATTAGAATTATTTTGATTGTCACTTGGCGCCCTTATCTCTCACTATTTTCACATTGTTTTCAGCTATCACTGAATTTTGAGGTGCAGCTTTTTTTCATCAATTTATTTTATATTAATTGGCGCAGGTTTTTCTTTACTAATCCTCAGGATACAGCGTTGGCTGGCGGCGGAATATAAATCCCAACCATCACCACATTTTTATCATATACCGTATATTGGCATGAATGACAACAAATCTCCATTCCCTATCAGTTCTGACCTCCAAGAAGCTGGAATGGCAAGGTTTTCCGGACTAGGATGCTGACCCGACGAGCATAGGTAGAGTAAGTGGAGTGGTAGTTCAGGCCCACCCAAGCCTTTTTAAGGCAGATGGTCTTGGTACCCTGGAGATGCGTCTCCTGAAGGATACAGATTTGTGGATTGTGCTTCTGGAGGAAATTGAACACCAGAGAGCGTTTAGACACCGAGTTAATACCACGCACGTTCCACGAAATTATTGAAAAACTTGGACATCTAGGGTTTGGGGATGAAGTAACCTCAGGGGGACAACGCTCGTAGGGGCAGCATCCCAGCCCTGACAGCAAATGGTCCAGCAACACATGCAGTCCCATGCCAAAGGTATTCGAGTACAGATAAAACAAAGCACCTGTGAAAACAAACAATAGTTAACAAAACAGTAACCCTACCCCTGTCTCCCCCCACCCCCCATACCCCACCCCAACCAAGGAATGGTTAAATCCCCAAACATCAAACACCCAACGTCAGGGAGCGTGAGCCAGTGGGTTGTAGTCTCCTAGTGGAGTTGGTCTGTCCGCTTACTGCAATGAGAGGCTCCACTGCAAAAAAGGAAAAAAGAGGGCTTCTCCAAAAGTACCAAAAGGAAAATGTAACAAACATAAACAGTAAGTAGAAGAATGCAAACCAGCAGGGTGAAGATCCGCCGGGTGCAGGAGGCCCCCCACCAATTGGAAAGGGGACTGCAATACCTTCCCTAGCAGGATAAAATCCACACGGGAGCAGTGGGTAAGTCAGGTGGAAAGTAAGCAACTGAGATGATAAAAAGAAAGCCTGTGCGTTTCATGGAACGGCCACTAGAGTCCGCCAGTGGACCGTCAGCAGAGCTAGGGGAGTCACAGCAGATGGGAAACTTCACACTGTAGATATGTAGGTAACTGTATGCAGAGGTATCAAGTAACACACGTATACCCTGCTCAGCTGAAGCCGTATGAGGAGTGCTGGTAGTAACATGAACAGCACATTTAACCCTTGAGCACACTGTAATTAGGTCTTGCGGCCAGAGATCACCTGGTCATACCAGGGGCACAGAACTTAAATCCGTTGCAAATAGGCAGTCAAACAAAAGAACAAGGCACAACAGGTGCAAAACAGTGACTCACTTTCAGGGGAGACTTCAAGCATCCATCCTGCAGCACCGAAGGGATGATGTGCAGCAAAAGGATGCCATTACTCAGCAATACGGAGGGAGTGATTCAAGCCATGAGGATGCATCTCAGGGGGGAGGTGGAGAACCTGGTCGTTTCGCCATCCTGGACCCTCAACCATTCAGGGAACAGAATGCTGTAGCGAATGCCCTTGGCACGCATGGCTGCTTTAACTTGATCAAATGAGCTCCTCAGCTTTTGGGGTTCAACTGAATAGTCGGGAAAGATGAGGAGCTTGTTGTTTTGGTATAGTAGTTCTCCTTTCACTCTGGCTGCCATGAGCACCTCATCCCTAAAGTTCAGGAACTTAAGGATAAATGTGCGAGGTGGAGCACCCGGTGGGCCTGGCTTGGATGGGATGTGATGGGCCCTCTCAACAGCATAGAAGGGCGAGAACTGGACCAATGGCAGGAGGGTGCGCAGCAACTCCTCCACAAACTCAGTCGGGCGCTGACCCTCCACCTCCTCCGCCATGCCCACGATGCACAGGTTGTTCCTCCTGTTGCAGTTCTCAGCGTCCTCCGCCTTGTACTCGAGGGCCCTGATTTTAGTATGGAGGGTGTGGAGGTCAGCGCCATGGTTCTCCACTGTATCCCACACGTGTCCCAGGCTCTGCTCAGCAGTGGAGAGTCTGGAGTGGGTTTTATCCATGTCCTGCATGATTAGCCCAACATCCAGCTATACTGCATCCACCTTAGTGGTCAGGGTTGTGATGGATGCCTGGCAGTTCACAATAGCTGCCAGGACATCAGCAAGGCCCGGCTGGGAAGGGGGGGACTGATCTGCCTGCTCCGTTTGGGAAGCCATGTTGGAGCAGGAGCGCACGCGGGTCTACACGCGGCTGGCACAGGCCGGCGATGGTCCCTCAGGTACGGGGGGGGGGGTTACTGAGCTTCTTACCCCGTCCATTTTATGTCCGGGCTGAGCGGCGGCGCATGTGGGTGTCAGCGGCCATGTGTCAGGAGCCGTTCGTGACCGGGGGAGAGAAGGAGCCCAGGATCTCGGCCACACGCCACCGGGGAGCACCTTTAGGAACTGGATGTTACTTAATAGACCTTTTAGTACCTGGGAGTGCTGAGAGTAACAGAGTACCTCAGTACCCTTACTACCTAGGAGGTGAAGTGTCGTGGGGTGCTGTGAGGTGTCACAAGGTGCTGTGTGGTGTTGCAGAGTGTGGAGAGTGACACTGGGTGCTGTGAAGTGACGTGGCACGGGGTGCTGAGTGAAGCAAAGTGCTGAGATTGACGCGAGGTGCTGAGAGTGACGCGGGGTGCTGAGGAGCTGTGAGGTAATTGCGGTAGCTGTAGCGCCAGGGGAGAGCAGAGTAGAGTACCAATAGCAAGTCCTTAATTATTATATCCATTAGAATAGAGGGTAACAATGTCCAACAGGATTGGTGATGCCACTCAGTGCACATCCTGCTCCGTGTATGCGTTCCTTGATGAACCAATTGAGGGTGAATCCTGCTGTGCGAGATGTCAGCTAGTTGTTTTTCTGGAAGCCCAGATCTTGGATCTAGAAAACAAGGTGGCAGCACTGCGCAGAATCGACAACCTGGAAAGGAGTTTGGCCATTACCCAGCAGGTGCTGGTGGGGGCCAGCGTAGAGGAGGTTGGAGACATGGAGCCACATGAGCCAGAGGTAGGTAGCTGGGTGGCAGCTAGGGGGGTAGAGGAAAGAGCACTAGGGAGGCTAGTGCTGAGTTGGTACACCCCAAGAAATATGCCAAGTTGCATGATGCTGGGTATATAAGCTCAGAGGAGGCTGTGCTGGAACAGGCGCTCTCCCCTAGCTGCCAGGGGAGTGATGGTTATGGTAAGGAGGGGGGCAGAGATGTAGGAAAGGTTAGACAGGTACTGGTAGTAGGGGACTCAATTATTAGGAGGACAGAGAGGGCAATCTGTCAAATAGACTGGTCGCCAAACAGTATGTTGTTTACTGGACGCTCGGGTTCGGCACATCGCAGATCGGGTGGACAGATTATTGGGTGGGGCTGGAGAGGACCCAGCTGTCATGGTACACATTGGCACCAATGACAAAGTGAGCGGAAGGTGGAGAGTCCTAAAAAAAAATTTTCAGGGACTTCGGAAATAGATTGAGGAGAAGGACCTCTAAGGTGGTTTTCTCTGAAATACTACCTGTGCCTTGAGCCACACCAGAGAGGCAGCAGGAGATTAGGGAACAGAACAAGTGGCTGAGGAACTGGTGTAGGAAAGAGGGGTTTGGGTTCCTGGAGAACTGGGCTGACTTTGCAGTCGGTTACCGGTTCTTTAGTAACGACGGGCTGCACCTTAATGGGGATGGTACATCTCTATTGGGAAGAAAGATGGCCACAAAGTTGGAGAGGCTTTTAAACTAGGTGTTAGGTGGGAGGGTTTAGAGGTAGCGATAACTGACTGTGCATAGGACAGAGGGAAATGGTGGAGACACTAGTGTTATTTTATCCATAACATCTAATCCTGGGGTAAACAAGTTACCAAATCAAAAACGAAGCCTAAAAAATCATATAGAAAAAAATAAATGTACCAATACAAAACTCAGGGGAATGTTCACAAATGCCATGAGCCTAGTCAATAAAATGGAGGAACTAGAGCTGCTACTACACGAGGAGGATGTGGACTTAATGGGAATATCAGAAACTTGGTTTGACAGCTCACATGCCTGGCTCGCAAACATCCAGGGGTATTCTGTGTATCAGAGGGACAGGCAGGGTAGGAAAGGGGGAGGGGTGTGTCTATATATCAGGAATGCTTTACGGGTAGAAGAGCAGAATGACATCCGCCATGAGGCAAGGGGGGAGGTGGAGTCTGTATGGGTGGAACTCTGAAGGGTGGGAAATTACTAGTGGGGGTATTTTACAGCCCCCCCACCCTCAGTTAGAAATGGCAGCAAGACGGGGAAATGTCATCATAATAGGGGACTTCAACTATTCCGACATTGACTGGGTGGAAGGGACAGCCCCACTCATTAAAGGCCCGCCATTTCTTAAATGTTCTACAGGACAGCTTCATGTCCCAATTGGTGGATTCCCTGTATAGGAGTAACGCATTGCTAGATCTTTTAATTACAAATGATACAGATCTGATTGCAGATGTGGAAATATGGGACAACTTGGGAACTAGCGACCACAGGATTATTGCATTCCGCATAAATCATTAGGGAAGGGAAGCATGAAGAGAGTACAAGAACACTAAATTTCAAAAGAGCCAACTTTTCTAAACTGTGTTCAATGCTGCAGGATTTTAAGTTGGACCAAATCCTTGAAACATTGAACACAGGAAAAATGTGAATGCTTCAGGAATATATTAAATAAATGCATCACTGAGTGCATTCCTATGGGTAATAAATATAGAAGAACAAAGGTTGATCACATGAAGGACAAAAAATGGCCTTTAAAATGTACAAAGCGGAGGGGTCAGTGTCCACATTCAAACAATACAAGGGAATGCAATGTGAGGTGTAAAAACGCATTTAGGGTGGCTAAAAAAAGAATATGAGAGACTCGTAGCGTAAGAGAGTAAATATAGACCCAAGAAGTTTTTTAAATATATTAACAGTAAAAAGGTGAGGACGGAACACAAAGGATGAGGAAGGGAAGGGGTGGTTACAGATGACAAGGAGAAGGCAGCTGTGCCAAGTGCTTTCTTCTCCTCAGTCTTCACACAGGAAAAAGAGGGTTATACAGACCACAACAGTATTGTTAGCAACACGCCACAGGATCTACACTTATTGCTACAGAGGCCAGAATCGGGAAAGGATTAGAGAAGCTTAACCTAAATAAATCACCGGAACCAGATGGCTTACACCTGAGACCTTAACCACTTAACGACCGCCCCATGTACATATACGTCGGCAAAAATGGCACGGACAGGCACAATCAAGTACCTGTACGTGACTGCCTTCGTATGGGTGGGGGGTCCAATCAGACCCCCCTCCGGTACATGGAGCGGTGGTTTTCCGTTCGGGAGCGATCCGTGATGAGGGGGCGGCCATTGGTTTCTGGCCACCCCCTCGCGATCGCTCCCGGCGAATTACATTCTTCCTCTGCCTGTGTAATGTAAACACAGGCAGAGAAAGTGGTGTCATCTCTCCATGCGGCGGACTTTTCGGTCCGGCGCGAGGAGAGAAGACATCTCACAGTAAGTGCACCAATAGCCCACTGACACCAGTACACGTAGGCACACAAATCACCCCCAGTCACAGTGTCACCGTTTGCAGTGGTAATTTTTTTACTGATCATTGCAATCAGTGTAATTTGTGACAGTAAAAAGTTGCAGGGCTGTTGGGTTTAGGTCCAGGGTAGCCCCCAACCCCCCTAATAAAGGTTTAACCTCTTGATCGCCCCCCAGGTAACCCTTTCACCCCCTGTGGCCAGCGTCACTAAGCGATCGTTTTTCCGATCGCTGTATTGGTGTCGGTAGTGCCCCTAGGTAGCCAGTTATTTTTTTTAGGTTCGCCGCAGGTTTTTATAGCGTCGGGTACCCCCATATATTTTAACCCCCTGATTGCCCCTAGAGTTACCCTTTCACCAGTGATCACCATACAAGTGTCACTGGTGACACTGGTTAGCCAGTTAGTTATTTAGGTTATCCGTCAGGTTTTTATATAGTGTCAGGTACCCCCATATATTACCTAATAAAGGTTTTACCCCCCTGATTGCCCCTAGTTAACCCTTTCACCAGTGATCACCGTATAAGTGTTACGGGTGACGCTGGCTAGTTTGCTTTTTATAGCATCAGGGCACCCGCCGTATATAACCCAATAAAGGTTTAACCCCCTGATCGCCCGGCAGGTGATATCAATTAGGTTTTAGCGTCAGAGAGGGTCTGCTTCGCCCCAGGCAGCGTCAGGTTAGTGCCAGTAACGCTAACACCCACGCGCAAACCATACACCTCCCTTAGTGGTATAGTATCTGATCAGATCTATACTAGCGTCCCCAGCAGTTTAGGGTTCCCAAAAACGCAGTGTTGGCGGGATCAGCCCAGATACCTGCTAGCACCTGCGTTTAGCCACTCCGCCCAGCCCACCCAAGTGCAGTATGGATCGATCACTGTCACTTGGCAAACATAACACGCATAACTGCAGCGTTCGCAGAGACAGGCCTGATCGCTAACAGTGTTTTTTGTAGCGTTTGATACATTTGCCGACAGTCAGGTGCTTTTTTTTACCTGTGGTTCATACTAGTGTACCACTAAATTTAGAGCCCAAAATGGCAAATCGAAGGTACACTAGTAAAGAGGCCTACGAGATTCTGAGCATGACAGATAGTGAAGAGGAGGTCACGTATCTGTCAGATTCAGGCTCAGAATACATTCCCGTAGAAGACAGCGGCTCCATGTCAGATAGCACTGACGACGAAGATGATGAGGTCCCTGCTAAGGTCAGGCGTACCCAATCCTGATCTTCTGATGTTGAGGAGCAAGAACCGCAGGGCTCTCGTATTATGGAGCAGAGTAGTACTAGCGCCGCTATTACTTCTGGTGAACTGGCAAGCACCAGCGGCCTAGTACAGCCTGGACGTACATCCAGCCACTGCAGTATCACGTGGTGACGTGGCGAGTCCCATAAGTGCAGTTTAAGCTGGCGAGGTGGCAAGCACAAGTAGTGTCCCCGCTGCCACCAAGAAGAAGACAAAGGCAGGCCCGTCGTGCCCTTCCTGCAGAATTCGCCTATCCTGATTGGGTGCCCAACACTTCTGCAGAACCCGTACTTCCCCCATTCACTGCCCAAACCAGTATTCAGGTGGAAACAGCTGATTTTACGCTACTTAATTTTTATTCGCTGTTTTTCATGGAAGATCTCTATAGATCTATTGTGGACCAGAGTAATTTATATGCTGGTCAATTAATCGCCGCTAGTCCCCAGTTGCCTTCCATTGCCAGAGATTGGAAACCAATTACGGTTTCCGAATTTAAAACCTTTCTGGGCCTTTCCCTCAACATGGGCACACATAAATTCCCGTCATTGCGTACTTATTGGTCCACGCGCCCAATTGACCATATGCCTATGTTCTCTGCCTCCATGTCCAGGAAACGATATGAGCAGATCTTGCGGTTCATGCACTTCAACAACAATAAACTTTGTCGTCCACGTGGAGACCCTGAATACATAGTTGCATAGTTACATAGTTAGTCAGGTTGAAAAAAGACACAAGTCCATCCAGTTCAACCATAAAAAAAAAAAGAAATATCGTACAATCCCATATACCCAATTCTATACCCACAGTTGATCCAGAGGAAGGCAAAAAAACCCAGCAGAGCATGATCCAATTTGCTACAGCAGGGGAAAAAATTCCTTCCTGATCCCCCGAGAGGCAGTCGGATATTTCCCGGATCAACTTTACCTATAAATGTCAGTACCCAGTTATATTATGTACATTTAAGAAATAATCCAGGCCCTTCTTAAAGCAATCTACTGAGCTGGCCAGAACCACCTCTGCAGGGAGTCTATGCCACATTTTCACAGCTCTTACTGTGAAGAAACCTTTCCGTGTTTGGAGGTGAAATCTCTTTTCCTCTAGACGCAAAGGGTGCCCCCTTGTCCTTTGTGTTGACCGTAAAGTGAATAACTCAACACCAAGTTCACTATATGGACCTCTTATATATTTGTACATGTTGATCATATCCCCCCTTAATCTCCTCTTCTCAAGAGTGAATGAATTCAGTTCCTCTAATCTTTCCTCATAGCTGAGCTCCTCCATGCCTCTTATCAGTTTGGTTGCCCTTCTCTGCACTTTCTCCAGTTCCCCAATATCCTTTTTGAGAACTGGGGCCCAAAACTGAACTGCATATTCCAGATGAGGTCTTACTAATGATTTGAACAGGGGCAAAATGATATCTCTCTCTCTGGAGTCCATACCTCTCTTAATACAAGAAAGGACTTTGCTCGCTTTGGAAACCGCAGCTTGGCATTGCATGCCATTATTGAGCTTATGATCTACCAAAACCCCCAGATCCTTCGCCACTACGGATTCCCCCTGTATGTATGATGCATTCATATTCTTAGCCCCCAAGTGCATAACTTTACATTTATCAACATTAAACCTCATCTGCCACATAGTCGCCCAATTAGACAGGGCATTGAGGTCAGCTTGTAAATTGGCGACATCCTGTAAGGACGTTATTCCACTGCATAGCTTAGTGTCATCTGCAAAGACAGAAATGTTACTTTTGATCTCAGACCCAATATCATTTATAAACATATTAAAAAGTAAGGGTCCCAGCACTGAACCTTGGGGTACACCACTGATAACCTTGGACCATTCAGAGTAAGAATCATTAACCACTACTCTCTGAATTCTGTCTTTTAGCCAGTTTTCTATCCATTTACAAACTGATATTTCCAATCCTGTAGACTTTACCTTGCACATGAGCCGTGAGTGGGGAACTGTATCGAACGCTTTTGCAAAATCCAAGTATACCACGTCCACAGCCACCCCTCTGTCCAAGGTCTTACTTACCTCTTCATAAAAAGAAATAAGGTTTGTTTGACAACTTCTGTCTTTCATGAATCCATGCTGTCTGTTGCCTAAATAGTTTTTTTCCAGCAAGAACTCATCTATGTGGTCTTTTATTAACCACTTGTCCCCCGCCCACTGTCAATTGACGGCGGGCGGAGGATACTCTCGTTCTGGGAGGACGTCATATGACGTCCTCCCTTTAAAACGAGCTAGGAGGCGTGCGCTTGAAGCCAGCAGCGCGCCCGCCGCGTTCACGAGGCCCCGGTGCGTGTGCCCGGCGGCCGCGATTGCCGCCGGGCACCCGCGATTGCCCGGGAAACGAGCAGGAAAGTGGGTCTCTGTGTGTAAACACAGAGATCCACGTCCTGTGAGGGAGAGGGGACCGATGCTGTGTCCCTTGTACATAGGGACAACCATCGGTCACCTCCCCCAGTCAGTCCCCTCCCCCCACAGTAAGAACACATTGAGGGA
The DNA here is from genome assembly GCA_029206835.1 of Rana muscosa. NCBI lineage: Eukaryota > Metazoa > Chordata > Amphibia > Anura > Ranidae > Rana > Rana muscosa. The sequence continues at coordinate 111,919,125 of CM055124.1, read as the reverse complement.
ACATATTTAACCCCTTCCCGCCCCCTAGTGGTTAACCCCTTCCCTGCCAATCACATTTATACAGTAATCAATGCATTTTTATAGCAGGGATCGCTGTATAAACGTGAATGGTCCCAAAAATGTGTCAAAAGTGTCCGATGTGTCCGCCGCAATATCGCAGTCACAATAAAAAATCGCAGATCGCCGCCATTACTAATAAAAAAATAAAAATGCTATAAATCTATCCCCTATTTTGTACACGCTATAACTTTTGCGCAAACCAATCAATACGCGCGTATTGCGATTTTTTTTTTTTTTTTTTTTTTTTTTTTTTTTTTTTTTTACCAAAAATATGTAGAAGAATACGTATCGGCCTAAACTGAGGAAAATTGTATTTAAAAAAAAAAAAAATGGGTATTTATTATAGCAAAAATTAAAAAATAGTGTTTTTTTTTCCAAACTGGACGCTCTTCTTTTGTTTATAGCGCAAAAAATTTAAACCGCAGAGGTGATCAAATACCACCAAAAGAAAGCTCTATTTGTGGGAAAAAAAGGACACAAATTTCGTTTGGGAGCCACGTCGCACGACCGCGCAATTGTCATTCAAAGTGTGACAGCGCTGAAAGCTGAAAAATGGCTTGGGCAGGAAGGGGGTTTTTGTGCACAGTAGGGAGGTGGTTAATCTCTCCAGTATCTTCCCAACTATAGAAGTTAAACTAACAGGTCTATAGTTACTTGGTAAAGACTTGATTCCCTTTTTAAATATAGGCACCACATTGGCCCTGCGCCAATCCAGTGGTACTATTCCTGTCATTGAGTCCCTAAAAATTAAATACAATGGCTTTGAAATTACAGAGCTCAATTCTTTTAGGATCCGTTGGTGTATGCCATCTGGTCCAGGTGCTTTATCCACTTTTATTCCATCTAAATATTTCTGGACCATATCACTTTTGAGCCATTGTGGATTTGGGGCTGTGTCACTACCACCCCCATTTTGGACATGAGCTCCCCCATGCTCCTTTGTATACACAGAACTGAAGAAAGTATTTAATAAATTAGCCTTCTCTTTGTCCCCAGTCACCCACTCTAGATTATTTTGTAAAGGGCCTACATGCTCAGACTTGACCCTTTTACTATTAATATATTTGAATAATTTTTTGGGGTTTGTCCTACTATCTTTTGCAATCTGTCGTTCTCTACAAAAATACGATCGGCTCTACAAAATTCGGCCCCTCATAAACCACTTCAACAAACGTTTTGCAGCCTTGTTTATTCCTGATCAAGTTGTCTGCGTTTGATAAGTCCCTGATTAAATTTTCTGGCCGCTTGTCTTTCAAACAGTACCTTCCCAGCAAGCGTGCCAGATACGGGGTCAAGCTCTATAAGTTCTGTGACAGGGCAACAGGCTATGTATGGAGCTTTACGGTTTATGAGGGAAAAGATAGTCAGGTAGAGCCGGAGAACTGCCCAGATTACATAGGGAGAGGCTGGCAAGAACTTGGTGTCACCCTTATTCGGAAAGGGGTACCACTTGTATGTGAACAATTATTACACGAGCGTGGCACTGTTTAGTCACTTGTTTGATCATCAGATTGGAGCATGTGGCACCGTGCGACCTAATCGCTGGGGCTTTCCCCAGGGGCTTGTAGATTCCCGTCTTAGGCTGGGTGAGAGAGCCTGCTTGAAGTGTAATAATTTGCTCACTGTGAAGTGGAGGGATAATAAGAATGTTTTCCTTCTTGCCTCCCTTCACGCAGACACGACAGTCCAAATTTGTACGGCGACTGGTGTTGTGGAGAAACCCCTCTGTGTCCACGAATATAACCAAAATATGGGAGGGGTAGACCTCAACGACCATTTTTTTTTTTTGCACAAAGTTGTCACTAAATGATATATTTCTCAAACATGCCATGAGCATATGTGGAATTACACCCCAAAATACATTCTGTTGCTTCTCCTGAGTATGGGGATACCACATGTGTGAGACTTTTTGGGAGCCTAGCCACGTACTGGACCCCAAAAACCAAGCACCGCCTTCAGGCTTTCTAAGGGTGTAAATTTTTAATTTCACTCCTCACTGCCTATCAGTTTCGGAGGCCATGGAATGCCCAGATGGCACAAACCCCCCCCAAATGACCCCATTTTGGAAAGTAGACACCCCAAGCTATTTGCTGAGAGGTATGGTGAGTATTTTGCAGATCTCGCTTTTTGTCACAAAGTTTTGAAAATTGAAAAAAAAAAAAATTATTAGCTTTCTTCATTTTCAAAAACAAATGAGAGCTGTAAAATACTCACCATGCCTCTCAGCAAATAGCTTGGGGTGTCTACTTTCCAAAATGGGGTCATTTGGGTGGGGGTTTTGTGCTATTTTGGCATTTTATGGCCTTCGAAACTGTGATAGGTAGTGAGGAGTGAAATCAAAAATTTGCGCCCTTAGAAATCCTGAAGGCGGTGCTTGGTTTTCAGGGGGCCCGTACGCGGCTAGGCTCCTAAAAAATCCCACACATGTGGTATCCCTGTACTCGGGAGAAGCAGCAAAATGTATTTTGGGGTGCAATTCCACATATAACCATGGCATGTGTGAGCAATATATCATTTAGTGACAACTTTTTGTAATTTTTTTTTTTTTTTTTTCATTATTCAATCACTTGGGACAAAAAAATATTCAATGGGCTCAACATGCCTCTCGGCAATTTCCTTGGGGTGTCTACTTTCCAAAATGGGGTAATTTGGGGGAGGTTTGTACTGCCCTGCCATTTTAGCACCTCAAGAAATGAGATAGGCAGTCATAAATTAAAAGCTGTGTAAATTCCAGAAAATGTACCCTAGTTTGAAGACGCTATAACTTTTGCGCAAACCAATAAATATACGCTTTATTGACATTTTTTTTTTACTAAAGACATGTGGCTGAATACATTTTGGCCTAAATGTATGACTAAAATTGAGTTTATTCGATTTTTCTTATAACAAAAAGTAGTAAATACCATTTTTTTTCAAAATTTTCGGTCTTTTTCCGTTTTTATATCGCAAAAAAAAAAAAATCGCAGAGGCAATCAAATACCATTAAAATAAAGCTCTATTTGTGGGAAGAAAAGGACACAAATTCCGTTTGGGTACAACATTGCATGTCCGCACAATTTCCAGTTAAAGCAGCGCAGTGCCAATTTGTAAAATCAACTCTGGTCTTTATGCTGCGTATTGGTCCGGGGCTTAAGTGGTTAAAGAAAAAATACAAGAAGTGGAAAAAATGAATCGAATTGATTAAAGACAAATAGAATCAGGATTCCAGAATTAATGTAGCACCAATCGTCCTAGACTACAATGCCCAACATAAAAATGTGGAGAAAATTATTAAATGACTGGCATATTCTTTTAACAGATACACACTTGAAATCACTTCTTCCACAGATACCAAATTTTTTATATAAAAGAGCACCAACGCTAAGAGACAAAATAGTTAAAAAATTTCCAGACCCACCCAAAATTGGCTATACATTTTTTACAGGAAAAGGATGACGTGCAGACGTTGTTTCGCTTGTACAAAGACCAAAAAACCAGCAGAAAACATATTCAAGTTCACATCTACCAGTACTGGCAACATATACAAAGTTGGTGATTCTATCTGTTGCAACACAGAAGGGGCTGTTTATTCCCTTGAATGCAGTTGTGGCTTACAGTATATTGGACGCACAAAGAGACCCTTGAAAGTGCGTATCAAGGAGCGCGTACAAAATATCATTAACGGATATGACAAACATAGTGTCTCTAAACATTTCGCAACACAACACAACCAAGGCCCCACACATCTTAGATTTTGGGGCATTGAACCATATAAAAAGCACTGGAAAGGCGGGCACAAAGTCAGAACTCTCAGCCAGTTAGAGTCAAAATGGATCTTTATTCTCGATACTTTTATGCCCCGGGGTATTAATATAGAATTTGATTTAAATTGTTTTATTAGTGATTTTTAAAGGATACTTGCTTTTTTATCAGTATTCGTCTCTTTTCGCGTAGTTTTACATTTATTTACCTCCACCTCTGTCAGCATATATTTACCTCCAATTTTTATCTTGATTCTCATTTTACTATGTTTGACATGTTTATTATTCACTGTATCTCTGACATCATTTCCGGAGTCACATGATATGATTTTTGTTCTATGACACCCTGGCAGTGTCTTATTTCATGCTCACCATTTTTATCATTGTTTTAGTTCAACCGTTTATATGTGGTTGACACTTAGTCTGTTTTCATTTAATGTTATTTCCCCTGTATTTTAAACTAATCCCCCCCCCCTTTTTTTTACTATTTGCTCAGCCGGTTTCTGCTAGCTATACTGTTTTTACAGTTTCGACATATCTTGTTTTTTTTAGTATATATTCATGTTTTACCCCGTGCCACTGGATGTTCCCTTCTTGGATGTGACACTCTTATTTATATTGGCACCATTTTAACACTCCTGCCCACGTTTAATTAATTATTTTTCTATCACCTCCTCCTAAAATAATTGCCTTTAACACCCAGCACCGCAATGCAACGCTGTAATGTCTGCGATAAGCCACAACAAAATGGCTGAGAGGTAGCCCTCTAGAAGAAATCACTTGGAAAATGGCTGCCCCTATGCGTTCGCTATGAAGGCTTCAAGAAAATGGCTGATTTTCAATTATACTGTATACAAGCTATTTAAGGACACTTCCGTTGGCCATAATCTATCCCTGATGAAGTCACGTGACAGACGAGACGTGTCGGACATACGGACACTGGAAGTGATGTCCTGGCCTCAAGCTCGTTGCTCGTTTTGTACACTGTGCATGTTTACACACTAAATGTGAGTACCTGATTCTTTGATTTATGTGAAATAAAAACGCCCGTTTTTAAAAAACATACTACACTATAGAGGCTCGCTGTTTTTTCTAAATCTTCCCGTGTATGCCCGGTTTTGATGTATTTGAGCGGCTCTTGGCTACTGATCTAGTCCTGGGAAAAAGGCACCTAGAGGAAGTTCCTTTTAAGCTCTGCACACATCGGAACGCACAGGAGACCCCCCTTCCCTTGAGTGATCATCTACCCCCTCTGTTTATTCTGAATGCTGCTTACCTTACAGCAGTAAGGTAAAGTTAGTACACCTGCGGGTGTCATTTACACCGAAGATTCACAGCACAAAAGTCACAGCTGGATGCTAGATGGCACCTTTTGGCTTTGCACCTTTTCATGGTTGGAAGATTTCGGTCCTTCCAGTTCTTGATTCATCGGCATCATTTGCACTTTCATTTTACATGGACTATTGTTGAGTTGTATTTATGAATTGTGTACCCTTACACATTAGCCCTTGAAAGTTTCATATTCATGCACCTACAGCATTATTTGCATTTATTGCACTTATTTCTGACCACTATTTTATTTATTCTCTGTTTATTGATGCATTGGTTAAATCTACACATCAGTGCATGAAGGTTTATTATTTGTATTTAATATATCAGTCGCCTTGCTACTGATACATACTTTGTCGTGGGTAGTGTTTGACCCTCACGGTGGCTGCTGCACCATACAACACTTTATATTAGATTCCATAGTAGCGCGGGAATACCCATTTTTCCATTCGCTGCCATTACTACTGCTGTCTTCCGCGTCTATACAGTAATATATTTCCATCCTCAGTGTGTGTGTGTGTGTGTGTGTGTGTGCATTATTCCCTGAAACCCTGAAGCCGAGCCTTGTCTCCTCTCCACAACCCCTGTGACGTAGTGAGTCACATGAGGTCCAGGCTCAGCTTCTTAATGAGAATATTGCGGGATCTCGGGATTTAAACCGGCATTAGGAAGTGACGCAGCCCCGGCATATACACAGCATTTTTCTGGCAGCAATAAGCTTGCCGGAAAATAAGGGCTAACCGCGCATGCGCCGGTGACGTCATTTAAGAGAATCATAAGGATTACACCAAAGCAAGCAGGTAAGAAGCAATAAAAACATAGCAAACAATACTATAGGCTGCACTAATTAATTTTAAAGAAACAGGTTGGAATGGAATACAACCACTTTATGGGTATATGGGAAATTATCTTTTTTATTTTTATTTTCTACACACACACACCTATACAGATTAAACTGGATGGACTATTGTCTTTATTTAACCTTACCAACCATGTTACTGGGTTTTACAGTGGAAATCAACTGCATGCGTTTAAACAGAAAGCTTAATGTTTGACAAGAATGCCCATCAATATAACACCTTAGATTGATGGCAATGTTATAGAGGCTAATTGGTTTTTTAATGCTGCCCTCTCTGCTCCCAGATTACATCCTGCTGTACAGTGGATTATTTGAGACTTTTTCAGGACAGATGCAGGTTAACTAGTTGTATGTAAAAGTGAAGTTATTTTTTATGAGGATTACATAACTTCAATTTCCAATGTAATCTAGAAAAATAGCTGGAATATGATTGGTACCTGTGTTCACACCTTAAAATATAACGAAACCTTCTTCTTTTTTTCTGGATAGAATTGAGAGATGGATTAGAATGGTTGTCAGTTTTTATTGCCGTCTGTATCCTAGTTAGGGAGATTCATCCTCACCTGTCCTGTTTACCATTATCAGTGAAAGTGAAAGAAAAAGAAAATCTCAAATTTTGGGTTGTAATAGAGAGGAAATCTTCCAATGGGGGTACTAGTTCTAGTGGCCTGGGTGCCCCAAAGGATTTGCTTAATTTGCAGGGATTTCTGTTCACATCCTGTTTGGCTATGGGACAGGAAGTGAAGGGAGATCTCCACAGGACATAGATGGCGAAAAAGAAATATGACAGAGGTTATAACCTTCCCTTATGCCGCGTACACACGATCATTTTTCCCGTCGAGAAAAATTTCATTTTTTCCTTTGGACGAGAAAAACGATCGTCTGTGGGCTTTTTGTCGTTTTTCTCAACGGGGAAAAATGGCATTAATCACAACGAGAAAAATTAGAACATGCTCTAATTTCTCTCGTCGTGATTCCCGTCGTTTTTTTCCGCGGCAGTTTTCCCATAGGGAAACGCTGCCGGGGAGCCCACACACGGTCGTTTTTTTCGACCAAAAAAAAAATTTAATTTAAACGGCCGTGTGTGGGGGGAACAAGCTGTTCCTCGTTTTTCACGTCGATTTTCTCGACCAGTGTTTTCACTGTCGAAAAAATCGATCGTGTGTACGCGGCATAACTCCAAAAATGGAAAAAAGTTTTGCCTATAGTTATACTTTAATTTTTCCTTTCCTGCATTTTATTGTTTATATTGTTTATATTTTGGAAACAAGTAAAGAAAATTACCAGTATAATGTACATTCACTTTAAACTGTGTCCTTTTATATTTCAATCAAATTCTTTCCAGTTCATGTGCGTTTTGTTCTGTACGTCCAACAGGTTTTTCAGGCTCCTGGACCTCTTCCTAAAAAAGGATTATTCTACCCACCAACCTTGATCACTGGTGTGGACACCACATCTCGCTGTGTCAGAGAAGAGGTATCTATCTACCGTTTGTGTTCTTTGTTGATTGCAGTGGTACGAGACCTTCCGGTCCCTTTCTTGGAACAAGGCTGAGTTGGGCTGAGCACTGCTCGTCCATCCACAGCACGCATTTGTTTTTATGAATGAATACAAGGCTTCCTCCGAGTCACTGAGGTGGAGATTATGACGACATCCACCTGCCTCTCCACCTCAGCCGATCAGAGGAAGCCTTGTATTCATCCATAAAATACAAGGGTTCACACCAGGTGATGTACTAGAGAGTTTTCTACATGTAAGGTACAGTTTAAGAAACATAATCAAAAATTGTAAAGGCAAACTTTAGAGGATGCATAACCTACATGCATAGTTTAATTTATAATCCATACTTGCTGTACTGCACCAGTATAATCTGCTAATCCTAAACATCTTATCACTTTCCAATTTGGTGTTTTCTTGGTAATGAATAATGTAAAATTAGCGGTCAGTGGGTAATTGTATGTTGCAAACAAACTGCAACTGCCTCCACCTATAACTGGCCTTAACAGCAAGGAGCACATGGAAGGGCAATGCATGTCAAACAACAAAGAACACTTCCCAGCTCAACTTGCCAGCCTGCAACAAACTGAATTATCCTGTCTAACAAAAACAGAAAACGGGTTTGCAGATACATGCGTAAGCTGCAAATGCCACGTCATGGCACCCCAGTATTATCTGCAGTCCTAACTCTATATATTTTGAGCCTCCATAGTAGGAGCACATATATAATAATGGATAGATTGAGAGCAGGTATGCCTGGAAGGCGCCCACCCCTCAAAGGCACAGGGGTGCACTGGACACCCAGCAAATAGTCGCAGCAAAGGTGTCCAGTACGCCCTCTCACCAAATAACCAATTGTATGCTGCTAGCAGGACACTGGAGAAGTATATTTGCTATAATTTTTCCTTCATCCATTCCTCTCTGCCTCGCTAAATACTTCTTGATTGTAGCGGTAAGGACAGGCAGTATGGAGTCACTGATGGCTATGCACTTGCCCAGGTCTAAATGGTGGCAATGGCTAATATATTGGTTTGTGATGCTGTAATGCGACAATGTCGCTGGCATTTTTTTTTTTTTATTTTTTTTTTTCACATATGTACTGTAAAACACTTCCATATCTTTGCAATTACAAATTGGTTCAGGCAGCAGTACAGGGACTCCCAGTCCTGTTCCTCGAACAAAAATTAGTGGAGCATAAGTTACCCATGATTTGTGTGTGGCCAACAAGCTGGTTTCTTTGTTGCCTTTTAAATTTCTATGCTATGTGTTAATTTATGTTTTGTTTTGATGGAATTTATTGAACAGATTTTTGGTCCCGTCTTGGTTGCCATGACATTCCGAACTGCTAAAGAAGCGATTGCTCTTGGAAATAATACACCCTATGGATTGGCCGCTAGTGTCTGGACAGAAAATCTATCTTTAGCTTTGGAGGGAGCATTGAGGTAAAAAATGAATATCCTGAAGCCTTTAACATGTATAACAGAGAAGGCAGACAATGTAGGGGGTGCTGCCAGAGAACATAATGTATAAAGGAAAGGGAGTGGGGATTCCGTGAATGTTGTGCAGACAGAGTGAAAAAAGTTCTGACAGAAGCCAGTATAAACACTGGGGGAGAGTTGAAACATAGGAAAAGTGTTGTACGATGTGGACACTGATGATAAAAGAATGGCTCTACAAGGTTGTGATTACTACTGAGTGAACAATGTGTGTGGGGGATCTGTTGGCTTTTCAGGACTAAACTGTGAAAAGGGTCAGGCATGTGTTACATGTACAACAGTAAAAACACAAGGTGGTGCTGAGGTTAACTAGAAATAAAACATTAGCTAATCGTTAAATAGTGACAAAGATAAAATTGATAATTACAACTGGCAGGGAATGGTGACACTGAATATAAGAACATGTAAAAACAATTATGCAAGTCCATATTAAAAAGTTCATGATTAACACAGCACTAGGTGGCAGCACCCTGGAGCGAAGCAATGAACTCTATGGGTGAAGATAAGACACAAAAGGTGTGCCAGACTAAGTGCAGCCTATGGAGTAGGTTTCGACTCAAGGGTCTTCGTCTGGGGGTTCTCAAGAGCAACAGATTGAACAACTGTTGCATATGGCAGAGAACACATGCATGCAAGAGCACCAGGATCCCTTCAAAGCCTCCACAAGTAGAAAACAATTCAAAGGACATAAACTTAAATTTTTACATTTGTGTGCCTGGAATCACAGCATAGAGTGGGGAGATGAATCCAAGAGCACATGGCCGTGGGGAAAACCCCTTACAACCTCCCTGGTAAAGTTGTTGATGCTGATCCCAGATGTAGTATTGTATTGTATCAACTTGTAGAGTAGCCAAAAGATACTCAGAGGAATGTCTATAATACCAAGGAGTAGAAAAAAACAGTCTCCTGGATTGCAAGCATAGTGAAGGGTTCAGCAATCTCTGTTACATGTACAACCAGCTTATTCATTCCTGATTGCAAAGACCTCTAGCAGTGCAAGAAAAATTTGAATTTATGTTTATAACTAGGGATAAGCTAAAGTTCAGTCCGAACTCAGGCCTAAACCTACGGGAAACTGACACATCATAGCAGGCTGCCAGCCTAATCAGCTGTGTTTTGTGGAATTCCCCACCCGGCAGCCACACGTACCAAATGGGGCAGGGATGCTGGCGTCTCTGCTGACTCACTAAGTGAGTAAGGCCTATTGGGCTGAAGCACTGCCAGCTATCTCACAGTTGGTACCATTGAGTGCCATGTAAAAGTTCCTGCCACCGCCATCTAACAGTGAGAATGGTTATTGCTGAAAGAGTGCTGACATCATCTCCTAGGTGGAGTGTTTTCCATTTTGCAGTACAACATGCATTAGAAGACACACAGAGGACCGTCCTGCTGCAGTGGTTGACCTCAGCCCATACAGATCATTGTTGCTGGGGGTAGTTTCTCTGTATCTCAAGAAGGGATTGATGCCTGTAACTTGGATCCTGTCACCTCTAATACTATAGGGTCATTCTCTTCATATTTTTGTGTAGCTTCACAGCATGAGGCTGAAACCTCCCTGTTCACAAGACCTCTAATATCCACGTATTTATTATTATTATTATTATTATTATTACTATTATTTAATAATTTTTTACATATTTTCTTACATTTAAAACACAAAAATGCAGTATCTTAGTTTCATTAATTACAATTCTCATTCATACATCTCCTTACAATCCCATTCTTCTTCCTACTTCTTCACACTCATTTACCTCCCATCCCAACTCTACTTTCAGACACAGTAGCTACTACCTCTTCCTTCTATGTACAATGCTTTCTAACCTCATTTCAAATTGTACTAATTTCTACCCCTCCTTTGCAATCCAGAGTCAAGTAAGAATTATTCAATTTCCCCCATATTTTGTGTAAATGGTCCTAGTGAATTTGTCCGGCAGTTTAAGAGGCAAAATAATTTCCACTTGCAAAAGTGAACGTGTTGTGTCTCTTTCCTGATGCATCTGTGCACCAAAAACAGTCCTTTAGGTTAATGGTCATGTATTCCCCTCAAGAAGCAAGGAGCCTACATGCTGCCAAACGCTTTATTGGATACCTGCAGTTATGCCTGATGATGATGTGTAAAATGAACACTCCCTGTTCATCCCTTTTCTTGTTTTTTTCAACAGAAGAAATATCCCTCGAACAAAAATCTTATTAGAATTACCAACATTTAATGTTTTGGTTATAAATGTAATTTCACATTGGAACTGGAGAACGTGCAGAGAAGGGCAACCAAACTGATAAGAGGCATGGAGGAGCTCAGCTATGAGGAAAGATTAGAGGAACAGAATTTATTCACTCTTGAGAAGAGGAGAATAAGGGGGGATATGATTAACATGTACAAATATATAAGGGGTCCATATAGTGAACTTGGTGATGAGTTATTCACTTTACGGTCAACACAGAGAACAAGGGGGCACTCTTTACGTCTAGAAGAAAAAAGATTTCATCTTCAAATACGGAAAGGTTTCTTCACAGTAAGAGCTGTGAAAATGTGGAACAGACTCCCTGCAGAAGTGGTTCTGGCCAGCTCAATAGATTGCTTTAAGAAAGGCCTGGATACTTTCCTAAATGTACATAATATAACTGAGTACTAACATTTATAGGTAAAGTTGATCCGGGGTAAATCCGATTGCCTCTCGGGGGATCAGGAAGGAATTTTTTCCCCTGCTGTAGCAAATTGGATCATGTTCTGCTGGGGTTTTTTGCCTTCCTCTGGATCAACTGTGGGTATAGAATTGGGTATGTGGGATTGTACGATATTTTTTATTTTATTTATTTATGGTTGAACTGGATGAACTTTGTCTTTTTTCAACCTGACTAACTATGTAACATTGCAATAAACAAAGTATTATTTTGGAAAATATTTTTTAAAAAAAAATTCAGAGGGTTACTAGCAAATAGTTTTAACACTGTCCTCATATACTGTAAGGTGGGATATGAAGCAATTTTAGATCCCTAAATTCATTTACATCCAAGGGGAGGGCTAATGGCTGTGTAAAGTCTAACTCAGGGTTTCTCAACTCCAGTCCTCAAGGCGTCCCAACAGGTCATATTTTCAGGATTTCCATTATTTTGCACGGGTGATCTGATCAGTTTTACTGCCTTAGTAATTACCACAGCTGTTTTATCTGAGGGAAATCCTGAAAACATGACCTGTTGGGGCGTGTTGAGGACTGGAGTTGAGAAACACTGGTCTAACTTGTTGAACTAGATGAAAAGGGTTTAACCCTTTCTGACCACAAGTGAAATGTGGATATGGACTTTTATAAAGGGACTAACATACAGCATGCTATCATCACAATGTATCATTTACTTAGTTATAAGAATACAATATGTACTGTACTGGAGGCACTTTATATTCTAGAGCATGCTATAACTAGATGCTCAATTATCACTCTATCTTTGTCATGCATTGTGAGATCTGGAACACCCCTCTAACTTATTACTGTGCACTTTTTTTGATGCATTCTTTACTTAGAGTATACATTTTTTCAGAGAATACATACAGAAATAACACGTCCAATAATCAGAACAATGATGCACTATAAAGACTCGCATAAAAAGTGAACAGGATTAGCCAAGTAGTGGAATAATCAAGTGAATAACAACAGTCTACACAATGTTAACATGGAAAAGAATCGTTATGTGGAAAATGGAATAGTACCTCGAATATTTAAGGCAGTGAGAAACTAAGATGGATGGTGATATTCTGCACCAGTCAAAAACATCTGAGAAGGCTGGGAGAGCTTAGGTAGTGTCTTTTCTGGAGAACCCTTTTATTAAGCACTGTAAACTAAAAATATATAATGGTGGTGCAGACATAGCTGGCAACTGTTCTAGCAGCAGGCCACACCCCCCCCCATGGTGTGTATGTAACTGACTGATCCCCTCTTCTGTCTTCAGCATAAAGGCTGGCACAGTGTGGATAAATGGACACAACATGTTTGATGCAGCTGCTGGGTTTGGTGGATATAAAGAAAGTGGATTTGGACGGGATGGAGGAAAAGAGGTGAGAAGAATTGTACTTGTACCCCACTTTTGTAAAAAAGAGAAAGGTACTTCGTATATACGGTAATTACCGCACAAGCAATTTCGTAAATCAATGTTTAAAAGAATACCTTTTTGTGCTTCAGTCTGCAGCCGTGTATGCTTTTTACTCCTCTTTGATGATAATGACTGTTGATTACCCTGTAAGCAAACTTTAATGCCAAGAGGTGGAGTGGCTTCCCAATCACATGACTGTTTTGACTGGTTCTCATAGCAGTTACATGATCAGGAGCCTGTTCTCCTGGCTCCCGTATAGAGCTTGTGCGCAAACGCAGTCAGAAACAGCTTGGCCATTGTGCTTGGCGTGTGCAGTGAGCAATGCTCTCAGTACACAACCTCAGACCTCCGTGGACGACACATATGTGAACACCTAGGAATTAATGCCCACTTTTCCTGCCGCTGCATATAAACAATACACCACATGTTTCAAACACAGTCAGCAGGCCAAATCCAGCCCACCAGGCCATTTCATGTTGCCCTCCCACCCAGGGCTTTTTTTTTTGGCCTCCATTCCGCCAACTCCAGCTCTCGCCCTCCACTCCCTGCTGAGAAGCCTTCCTCTTGGCAGCTCTCGCAGACCCCTGCCTGACCTGCATTCACGACGGGGACAAGGGAAGTGCAGGTGCAGTGTGGAATGGGGCATCACATGGTAACCTGCACTGTGATCCCCCATCTGTGCATGGATACCAACCAATGCCAGGAGGTAGGTGAGATGCAAGGAAGATTTTTGGGACTGATGGGAGAGATGAGGGCTGTAGAGAGAGGTGCAGAAGTCAGAGTCAAAGGGGGGTGGAAGTGAGAGGTGGACAGCCTGTGAGGGAGAACTGAAACCTCTGAATAGCACACCTCTAAACCCTGCACTCTGTTTGTAGCGTGCTCCTCGACCCTGTACTCAATACACAGCGCACCCCTGGACTCTGCACTCTATATGTAGCGCATACCTGAACTCTGCTCTCTGTACATAGCGCATCCCTGAACTCTGCATAGAACATACTCCTGTTATTTATTGCCCCTTTAAGATCTTCTCACTGTAAGTGCAACTTGGCTACACCCACTGTTCAATGAGGGGGGGGTTTATGGTCGAGTCCCTGCAACTATTCTCTGAGAGGAAAAGCCCTGGATACATTTATACAGTCTTATAGATACAACCAGCTCTTTCAGGGTAACCATCATGCTTATGCAGCCTGCGTTGCACGGTTGGGAAGAGCTTGCAGGTGTTCCCGTGTAAATATTCCAACACTGTATGTATACAGAACACCTTCTCGTGATGAAGGTGATTGCAGAATATTGTATTTCTGAAGTCTGACATTGTTCTCTAACCTGACAGCAGCCTCACCAAGAAATACTGGAGCCTGGGGGGGAGGTTGCAGTGGGGTGCAAATAGTTTTGTGGCAAGGGCAGGATCATTACTAGCATCAATGCTAGGATGTTAAAGACCTAGTGAAACTTGAGATGTAATAAAGTTGTGCGCCATGGTAAATGGTGCATATAGCCACATTGCTCGGACAGTGAAATTAGCTTAAAAGGACATGTTTGAATAGATTCTAAACCAAGTCAATGTATAACCTGCAAGCATATGCTACAGTCCTAGTACCCAAAAAAATATGTTTTAATTGCTGTGCCACCAGCAGGAGTCTCACAGACACACAACTTTAGCACAAGCATTGTTTAAAATCAAACGCTAGCATTACCTTGTGCTTTTCTGTACACAAACATTGAGCTAACCCTTTGCCGAGCCTACCTTATAGAAGAACTTAATTTGAAAAGCTCAGAGCTTCTTGGCAAGCAGCATCTAAGACAATAAATACTTTGGTCTACATTATGTAATTTACAATATAACGTATAACGAGTAAATGTGCAGCGCTAAATGAGGACGGTCACTGTAAATGAGGCCGTATATAATAAAGAGAAAAAATTAACATTTATTGTTTTCCATTTACAGTGAATAAACTGAATAAAGTCCACAAAGTGATAAAAAATAAAGTCCACAGATGACAAATGAGATGCAATGTTAATCCAGGTAAGTGAATGACCACCTTAGGACATCACTGGAAGGACAGGTGTGAAGAGTGGGTAATGGGAGAAAGCCACCACCAACATAAGGAAGGCTTACCAGAGCTATTGGACTCGACAATGTATATTTCCAATGAGTCGTCAAGGCTTGTGGTGAAGACACACCGGTAGACAGGGACATCCTTGTCTGCAAATGATTCCCAATAGAGAAGGAAAGCTCAGAGGGAGGTTGGATGAATCTTTCCTATGTGCTCACAAGATGCAGCCAAAAATTAAACAAAGTTCCACATAGTGTAAATCACAGATGATGTCTCTTTAGACGAAACGTGTTGGGACGAGCCTTGCTGATGACATTGCGTTAACCTACAGTCTATTTTACAAGCGCGTTGTATCTGCTCAAAATGTGAGTGTTCCTAAATTTTAAATATTCTTTGTTAAACGGACTTACACTATGTGGAACTTTGTTTTAATTTTTTGGTGCATCTTGTGAGCACATGGGAAAGATTCATTCCAACCTCCCTCTGAGCTTTCCTTCTCTATTGGGAATCATCTGAAGGTCAGTGTGATCACCATTCACTTGTGCCAGTATTTGCAGATGTGGATGTCCCTGTCTACCGGTGTGTCTTCACCACAAGCCTTGACGACTCATTGGGCATATGCCTTGTTGAGTCCAATAGCTATGGTAAGCCTTCCTTATGTTGGTGGTGGCTTTCTTCCATTATCCACTCTTCAAACCTGTCCTTCCATTGATGTCCTAAGGTGGTCATTCACTTACCTGGATTAACATTGCTTCTCAGTTGTTATCCGTTGGCCTTATTTTTTATCACGTTGTGGACTTCATTCAGTTTATTCGCTTATGTGTTTGCACATGTGTCACTATGAGTGTAAAACAATAATGTTAATTTTTTCACTTTATTATATTTGGCCTCATTTACAGTGACCATCCTCATTTAGCGCTGAACATTTACTCATTATTTTTACTTGCAATTGTCTCTAGCTGTGCTGGCTGCTGTCTTATGTGTAAGGGGACAGCGTGGTATTTTTAACTTTCACAATATAACATATGGAGAGCCGATATCAGAAGTGTGTAACGTACACCGTCCAGGGGTCAGGAGTATGTTGTGTATTAAAGGAATGAGTCAGGAGTATATATAATGCAGATAGCAAGGGTCAGAAGTATGTAGGTACAGAGTGCAGGGGATGGGAGTTTGTAAGGTGTGGAATGCATGGGTTATGCATATATAAAGTGAAGAGGGCAGGGGGTCATGATTATGTAAGGTGTGGAGTTAAGGGTTCTGGAAAATGTAAAGTATGGCATGAAGGGTTCAGGAGTGCATAATAAACGAATTGCAGGGGCCAGGAGTGTGTTCAGTGCAGAATAGAGTGGTCAGAT
The DNA here is from genome assembly GCA_029206835.1 of Rana muscosa. Taxonomy (NCBI): domain Eukaryota; kingdom Metazoa; phylum Chordata; class Amphibia; order Anura; family Ranidae; genus Rana; species Rana muscosa. The sequence goes on along the minus strand of CM055124.1, from coordinate 111,902,652 downwards.
GTTTGTTAGATGTGTAGAGTTCGGGAGTATATAAGGCATATGTTGAAGGTTCAGGAGTACGTAAGGAGTATGTAAGGTACACAGTGCAAGGGTCAGGAGTGCATGAGGTAAAGAGTGTGCAGGTTAGGAGTATTTAAAATGGGAGTGTAGGTGGTCAGGAGTATATATAAATTAGAGTGCAGGGTATGTAAGGTACAAAGTGCTGGAGTCATTGGGGTCATATGTATGTGACATACAGAGTTGTGGGGTTCAAATCCGGGCACCCCTTCCATAGACTCCCATGTTAAATGGTAATTTCGCCAGTGATTTTGGGGACCCGGGACCGGGTACCGGACGGTCGTAGGTTCCCTGGACCCGAAACTTGGCACACATGTAGCCCCATTTCTCCTCTATAAGTGTGTAAAGTTTTTTTTTTTTTTTTTTTTGGTCTGGGGGACCTACGACCTGGAAGAACCAATTTTTCAAATCCGGACACCCCTTCCATAGACTCCCATGTTAAACGTCAGTCTAGTCATGAACACAGTGGGGCATGGACACCCTAGGCTTATACTCAAGTCAATATGTTTCCCCAGTTTTTTTGTGGTAAAATTAGGTGCGTCGGCTTATACTCAAGTATATACGGTATCTGTTGTACAATTTTGTCTTTTGTGTGGGTATCATATTTGCTGTTGTAATTTTTGACAGATTTGGATTTGATCCTTATTCTTTCAAATGTAGATCAATAGAAAACCTCTTGGATTTTCAGTATGGGGTAGCAGAAATCACATCTTGTGTTTTTTATGGTGCTGTATACAGTCTAGTAATTACGAGTAATGTTCTCAATCCATTACTTTCTAGGATACCCACACAAGATAATAATGTACAACAGATAATACATTTTGGATAGTATTTCCCTTCTTTAGGGGGTGTTAAGGAATCAAGGGTTAAAAGCCCTTATGTTGTGAACAAGTTGGATCAATTAAAGTACATCTTGTATGTCACAGTTGCCATTGAAGAATTGATGTGGTGCTAGAGTTTGTTTCCAGGACACATATTTCTTTATCGTACATCACGGGACACAGAGCTAGTCATTACATAATGGGTTAAGGGTCACCAGCGGTGATTGGACACTGGCACAACCAATGGAAGACAGTTCCCCTCCATATAACCCCTCCCATCAGGGAAGTACCTCAGTTTTTTCGCCAGTGTCGAAAGGTGTTGGACGCGTTAGGAGGTGCTAAAGGAAAGCTCTACCAAAGAGACCCTCTGGGGGTAAAAGAGCTATGCTTTCGGATCCATCCAAGACGCCTACAAGTTAAGCCGAATCTGGATGGGATCCGGGCCTCATCCATGAGGCGTCGCCTGTAATGTCTCTCTTCGGAGGACTGGGCTCTAAGATCCAGCACTTTTGCTATTTCGCTATAAAGTCCTGGTAAGAGTCTTGTACAAGGCCCAGGGGAGAGGTATCCTTTAAATAGGAACCCATATCCCTGAAGGTTGGCACACATAGCCCACTGTGAAGGGTGAAGTTTGGTATCTGTCTGAAAACTTTCAGCAGAAAAACCTGCGGCGTGGATAAGGTGAGATTAGAAGGTCCATAACTAGGTTGGGACCTTTTTTCAAGAAGTGGATGTCTTCTTTTTTTTCCACCACTGGGGGGAGTAAAGAGCTGAATATACTCACCTCACTCTGTGTTCAGTGTCGGCTTCGGCGAAGTACACTGCTCGTCACCTCCGCTGCTGAGCTTGCTTGGGCACCCCGCTCCTCCTTTCGGTGGCCGACACAGACACCAGCAGATGCAGGTAAGTGGGAACAGGGGCTGTTGAGAGTCCTCTCTCACTATGGCCACCACCATAGCGCTAAAGGCCGCGCGCGCGCTTTATCGGAGGGGGGGGCCGAAGGCGTGCGCGGGCATGTGGCGCGCGCAGGCACAGAAACGGCGCCAAATTTAAAAGACTGTCAGTGTGAGAAGCACTGCAGCAGCAAGCAAGCTCGTTAGTTCTCTTGTTCCTGGCAGAGAAACACAGCAGCTATACAGGGACGTAAGACTCCATGTGGTTGGACTGGGTACTTCCTAGAAGACATCCATGTTATGCATAGTTATGTGTTAAAAGTTGCATACTTAATGTATTTGCTAAACTGAACACGGTAGTATATGCATTTAGGTACCTTGTATTTTGTCTAAACAGTAAGCCTTCCAGGGGAAGTAATGCGGACAAAAAGAGATAAAAGAGCCCCGCCGCCTGAGACAGGAGGCTCTAGCTGTGCTGACTCGGTACCTTCCTCTCCTGTGTTGCCAAATGCACCTGTACAGGATGAGCCATTACCTCTGTCAGGTATGGCGGCTTCCCCAGTGAAGCCTGGGCCTGCATATGTCACTGAGGACACTTTATCAGCTGCCCTGAATAATCTGGAGGAGAAAACCTTAATCGCTAAATCCTCTAAAAAGGACAATAAGCTAAGCAGATCTCCTCCAGTATTCGACCTCCCTTCAGAAGTACCTGAGGAGGAGGAGGATGAGGAGGAGGCTACATCAGCAGAGGATGAGGAGTCAGACGGATCAGGGATATCGGATGAGCCTTTTTCGGTATCCCAGATTTTAAAGTCACAGGTACAATGCTATGCAGGATCTGTGCGATCTGCATTTAAGTTACCCTCTTCGGAGGTAACGGAATCACCTGTCTCCTCCCTAGGGTCATTAAGATCTCTGCAAGGTGCATGCTCCTTCCTGGTTCATCCGTTACTAGAGGATCTATTGTACGCAGACTGGCAACATCCAGATAAGCGTTTTTTACCTCCAAAAAAGTTTAACATTCTTTATCCTATGGAGGAAATTTTTTTAAAGAAATGGAGCCTGCCTGCGGTAGATGCGGCTATTTCTTGTGTAAATAAAAACCTGACATGTCCAGTGGATAATGTACAAGTGTTTAAAGATCCTTCTGAGAAGAAGTTGGAATCCCTACTGAAATCCTCCTTCCTTTTGGCCGGCTCAATTATCCAACCTGCAGTAGCAGCAGTCGGTATGTGTCAGGTCATCAGCCAACAAGTAAAGCAGGGGCTGAAGGAGCTGCCTTCAGAGCAGGCAAAAAATTGGGAAAATTTGCCTAAAGCCTTATGCTTCACAGTGGATGCCATGAGAGATTCTATCATACAGGCATCACGCCTTACACTCCAGCTGGTACAGATGCGCGGAGTACTTTGGCTTAAGCATTGGTCAGCGGAAGCCCCATGCAAAAAGTTGTTGGCAAGTTTCCCGTTCCATGGCGAACGCCTTTTTGGGGAAGATTTAGAAAGATATATATCCAAAAGATATCAAGTGGTAAAACGACACTTTTACCTGAGAGAGAGAGAGAGAGAAAAACAAGCGACCTTGTTTTAAACGCACTCTCTCCCCAGCTCCCGGGAAATCAGACTCCAGCCAGTGGCGACGGCCTTCTCAGCCGCCCACAAAAGCCAAAGAACAAGCTCAGAAGAACAAGAAGCCGTGGGGTTCAAGAGCTAATAAGCAAGCCCCCAAAACCTCTCATTGAAGGGGCGCCCCCGCTCGGCCGAGTGGGGGGAAGGCTTCGTCAGTTCTCAGCGACTTGGCGGACAGAAACCCAGGACAAATGGGTGGTATCCACAATATCCTCAGGGTACAAACTGGAATTTCGAGAGATCCCATCTTCTCAATTCCGAAGTTCAAGACTCTCCAAGGATCCACAAAAAAGAGGATCCTTCTTCAAAGGTTTGAATCACTTAATAGCTCAAGGTGTGGTTACAGAGGTACCCCAAAAGGAGCGAGGTTCAGGTTTTTACTCAAACCTCTTTGTGATTCCAAAACCGAACGGAGAAGTCAGACCCATCCTGGATCTAAAATCTCTAAACCGGTTTCTGAACGTTCGCCATTTTCGAATGGAAACGATTCGATCCGTGGTCGCTACTTTAAAAGGCGGAGAATTCATGGCGTCCATAGATATCAAAGACTCATATCTACACATACCAATCCTCCCCGCTCACCAAAGATTCCTAAGGTTTGCGGTAGAAGATCGCCACTTTCAATTTGTGGCCCTGCCATTTGGTGTAGCCACCGCGCCCAGAGTATTCACAAAGGTGCTAGCTCCTCTGTTAGCAAACCTGAGAACACGGGGCATTGCGGTAACAGCCTATCTAGACAATCTACTATTAATAGATCAGTCAAAGGAGGGATTGGATCACGCTGTAGACACTACAGTAGGATACCTGGAGCATTTAGGATGGATTATAAACTTACAAAAATCCTCTCTCCAGGCCCAAAGAAGGATAGTGTACCTGGGCATGATCATAGATACAGCCCAAAACAGGGTATACCTGCCAGAGCCAAAGATACAGTCTCTGAAAGACCTGATCCACAAGGTCAAAGCAAACAAAAGGCCGTCTATTCGCCTTTGCATGAGACTATTGGGAAAGATGGTAGCCTCCTTCGAGGCGGTCCCTTACGCCCAGTTTCATTCGAGACTACTTCAAGGCAATATTTTAGCCTCCTGGAACAGGAAGAGCCAAGCTCTGGATATACCCATGCGCCTGTCCTCACAAGTACGCCACAGCTTCAATTGGTGGCTAGAAGCCAAGAATTTACGGAAGGGAAAGTGCTTCCTCCCAGCAGCCTGGAAGGTGGTGTCTACGGATGCCAGCCTATCGGGCTGGGGTGCAGTATTCGAAGAGGCTTCTACCCAGGGAACCTGGGCCAAGACTCAGGGGATCCTGCCCATCAACGTGCTAGAGATCCGGGCAGTATATCTAGCCCTCAAAACCTGGACATACATGTTACAGGGCCACCCAGTTCGGGTTCAATCCGACAATGCTACTGCAGTAGCTTACATCAATCACCAAGGAGGCACCCGCAGTCGGGCAGCCCAAAGAGAGGTGAACCGGATCTTGGCATGGGCAGAAGAGCATGTACCTTGCATCTCTGCAATCTTCATTCCAGGGATAGATTACTGGCAAGCAGACTACCTGAGTCGTCAGCAGCTGCTACCAGGAGAGTGGTCTCTTCACCCCGAGATCTTTCAGGCCATATGTCTGAGATGGGGAAACCCAGATGTAGACCTACTAGCTTCCAGGTTCAACAAGAAATCGGACAACTTTTTGTCCAGAACAAGAGATCCTCTAGCCTACGGGACAGATGCTCTAATAACTCCATGGAATCAGTTCTCACTGATCTATGCATTCCCTCCGATCCCTCTTCTACAAAGACTGCTTCGCAGGATCAAGGAGGAGGGAATACCAGTAATCCTAGTAGCCCCAAACTGGCCCAGGAGGCCTTGGTACGCCGAGATCGTAAAGATGGCGATAGGAAGGCCCTGGAAGCTTCCACTTCGACACGACCTGCTGTCACAGGGTCCAGTATTCCACCCTTCCTTACAAAGGCTAAATTTGATGGCCTGGCTGCTGAGACCCACATTTTGAAAAAGAGAGGGGTCTCTGGTCCTGGTCTTTCTATGCTCATTAATGCTAGAAAGCCAGCCTCCAGACTCATCTATCATAGAGTCTGGAAAGCATACGTTTCCTGGTGTGAATCCAGAAGTTGGAATCCTCAGAAATATGAAATAAGCAGGATTCTTGCTTTTTGCCAGCTAGGAGTGGATATGAAATTAGCCCTTAGCACCATCAAGGGTCAAATATCGGCTCTATCAGTCTTCTTTCAGAGACCATTGGCATCTCACTCCCTAGTTCGGACATTCATTCAGGGGGTACTGAGGATAAATCCTCCAGTTAGGTCTCCCTTGTGTCCATGGGATTTGAATTTGGTATTATCAGTGTTGCAAAAGCAACCTTTTGAACCTATTCGCCATATTCCTTTAATTATATTGAGTAGGAAGTTGGCCTTTCTGATTGCTATAGCTTCTGCTAGGAGAGTATCAGAGCTAGCAGCTCTTTCTTGTAAAGAGCCTTATTTAATTTGTCACAAGGACAAAATCGTACTACGACCCCATCCGGCTTTTCTGCCTAAGGTGGTATCGGCTTTTCACTTGAATCAAGACATTGTTCTGCCTTCCTTTTTTCCAAACCCGCGGACGGCGGGGGAAAAATTATTACACTCTCTAGATCTAGTGAGAGCGGTAAGGGTGTATCTGCAAGCAACCGCTCAGATACGTAAAACAGATGTTTTGTTTATTTTACCAGATGGGCCCAAGAAGGGCCAAGCGGTATCAAAATCCACCATTTCCAGGTGGATTAGACAAGTAATTGTTCAAGCTTATGGTTTAAAGAACAGGACTCCTCCTTTTCCTGTTAAGGCGCACTCTACCAGGGCGATAAGTGCTTCATGGGCAGTGCATCACCAGGCTTCGATGGCTCAGATCTGTAAAGCTGCAACTTGGTCTTCAGTCCATACATTTTCCAAATTCTATCAAATAGATGTGAAAGGACATGAGGATTCCGCCTTCGGGCGAAGTGTGCTGCAGGCAGCAGTATAGGGCTTCTGGTCTGCAAGCGGCCTGTTTGATCTGTGTCTCCCCCCCTTCATATGAGCATTGCTCTGGGACGTCCCATTATGTAATGACTAGCTCTGTGTCCCGTGGTGTACGATAAAGAAAGTAGGATTTTTATAACAGCTTACCTGTAAAATCCTTTTCTTGGAGTACACCACGGGACACAGAGGTCCCCCCCTTCTTATGGGAACCTTACTGCTTTGCTACAAAACTGAGGTACTTCCCTGATGGGAGGGGTTATATGGAGGGGAACTGTCTTCCATTGGTTGTGCCAGTGTCCAATCACCGCTGGTGACCCTTAACCCATTATGTAATGACTAGCTCTGTGTCCCGTGGTGTACTCCAAGAAAAGGATTTTACAGGTAAGCTGTTAGAATAACTGACAAAAAGTAGGATTTTTATAAGGGAAATATCTGCATCAATTATTCTAAGGTATATTTCTATGTATGGGCACCTTAAGGGCCCATTCACATTATCGGTGTGATGCATGGCCGCTTATGTGCCCCCATGAAGGAGCTGATAAGTGTTTGTTTTGTAATGACTCATTGAACTGCTTACTTTTATGTAACTTTATTAAAATGTCACAATTTAATATTTTTTCTCATCTTTGTACACTGCAGCAAGTTGCGATGTGGTGGGGTGTACTGCATTGCATCACGCTGGATTGTGTAAACATGCAGCATGTCCTACTTTTTTCAGTGCACACCACCGCAGTGTGGTGGTATGAACTGAACTATTAGGACCTGAGGCAAATAGCCCAGCTCAGCCTGAACCATATGGTGTGAATGGGCCCTAAGTGTCATCTGTAATCTTATCTGAAATTACCATTATTACTGGATTCACAGCCCACATTAGCTGACCACAGATGTGAAGGTGACCACATTAGCTGACCACAGAATTATCTGATATTGGCCAGCGAAAATAAAGATAATCTATTGTCTGTGGGAAATAGAATACACTGCTGGCAAATGGTTTTTGAAGCTCCAGTGGACATGTTATAATCCTTGTCTTGCTTTTCTTCTGTAGGGGCTGTTTGAGTATGTAAGGCCATCCTGGGAAAGCAGACCACGACCAAATCCAGGGGATGTAAATTATAAAACATTTGCCGTTACCTATGGTGCCGACCTTCCTCCTATTCCAGGTCAAAAACGGGTCAATCTGTCTGTAATTCAGATACAGGACTCAGAAATTCCCAGGTACTTTTAATTTCTTTAATGTTTTAGTTCGTATGCTAGTTTTCAACTCCAAGGTTTGTCACTAGAAGTTTTTAGCACAGTCCCACTTTCTGTACCTTACTCCAAGTCCTCACACTAACCTTACCTAACTGTAACTCTCCCTATAACCCCCCCCCCCCTTCCCCCTTTCCCAACTCTTTCACCAACCCTCTTGTATCCCACAAACCCCACATTAAACCTAGCTGTCAACCCTTATATAATAAGACAGTCTCAGAAGAGGAATGGCAGAAAAAAAACAAGTGGTCCAATATTTTCTTAATAGAATATAAAGGTTGGGACCAGACTTAGGATTGAACACCGAGATCTGTCAGAGTTTCTATTCCTCTCCTGCCCTTTCCAAAACTGAATTTTTATTTGATTGCCATTGATTTGATTTGCCTTTTTTTAAACTTTCTTGTTCCTTTATGTAGTTTAAAGCATTTGATTAGATTGTATAACCTGGTAGTTTATAGTAGTGTGTTTTGGTATAGTACATAGTAGTGGAGTTTATCACCATATGTAAAAAAGATTAACACTTGGCTTAGTTGTGGCGTATCAAGGCAGAATAATAGGATTTTTATAACGGCTTACCTGTAAAATCATTTTCTTGGAGTACATCACGGGACACAGAGCAGCATAGTAATAACTATGTGGGTTATAGTGCCTACCTTCAGGTGATGGACACTGGCACACCCAAGACAGGAAGTCCCCCTCCCCTATATAACCCCTCCCATACCGGGAGCACCTCAGTTTTGTAGCAAAGCAATAAGTGTCCCCAAAAGAGGGGCGGGAGCTCTGTGTCCCGTGATGTACTCCAAGAAAAGGATTTTACAGGTAAGCTGTTATAAAAATCCTATTTTCTTTATCGTACATCACGGGACACAGAGCGGCATAGTAATAACTATGTGGGACGTCCTAAAGCAATGCCAAATGAGGGGAGGGAGACACCATAAATAAAGCAGGGCTTCATCAGACGTGAGGACCTAAACTGCAGCCTGCAGCACAATGCGCCCAAAGGCGATATCCTCATGTCTTCTTACATCCAACTGATAGAATTTAGTGAATGTATGGACGGAAGACCAAGTCGCGGTCTTGCAGATCTGAGCCATGGAGGCTTGGTGATTCACTGCCCAAGAAGCACTAACTGCTCTGGTAGAGTGCGCCTTAACCGTAAAACAGAGGAACCTTTCCTTTCAAACCATAAGCTTGAACAATAACCTGCCATTTCCACTTTGAAATAGTAGATTTTGATGTTGCATGACCCTTTCTGGGGCCTTCCAGCAGAACAAACAAAACATCAGTTTTTCGAATCTGAGCAGTGGCCCTAAGATAGACCTTAACTGCTCTCACTACATCCAAGGAATGTAATGATTTTTCCTCCGCAGAACTAGGTTCTGGGAAAAAAGAAGGGAGAACCACATCTTGGTTCAATGAAAACTTCATACTACCTTGGGAAGAAAGGTTGGATGAGGACGTAAAACCACTCTATCCTTATGTACAATCAGATATGGCTCTTTACAAGAAAGAGCAGCTAACTCTGATACCCTTCTGGCTGAGGATATGGCTACCAAGAAAGCTAACTTCCTTGTCAGAAGGACTAAGGGAATATGGAGCAAAGGCTAAAAGGGCTGTCTTTGCAGCGCTGATGGGACTAAATTCAGGTCCCATGGGCACAAGGGGGACCTAATCGGCGGATTGATCACACCCTGCAAAAATGTTCGAACTAGCGAGTGCGTGGCTAGTGGCCTTTGAAACAATATCGACAAGGCCGAGATTTGGCCTTTGATAGTACTCAAGGCAAACTTCATGTCTACCCCAAACTGTAGAAAATCAAGAATTCTGCCTATGATATATTTACGAGGATGCCAACCTCTGGCTTCACACCAAGACACATAAGCTCTCCAGACTGTATAGTATAGAACTCTGGAGGCTGGCTTTCTTGCATTAATAAGGGTAGACACCACAGAATTTGAGAGCCCCCTATTCCTTAGAATGTGGGATTCAATAGCCAAACCGTTAACTTCAGAGTTCGTAAGGAAGGATGAAATATTGGGCCTTGTGGAGGGCAGGTCCGGACGAAGCGGAAGGGTCCATGGATCCCACACAGACATCCTTATGATTTCCACGTACCAGGACCTTCAGGGCCATGCCGGAAATTACAAGAATCACCGTTTTGTTTTTTTGTTTTTTTCCATCCTGACCCTGCAAAGGAGTGGTGGAAATAGTTGCATCAGGGGAAACGCATAAATCAGTGAAAACTGATCCCAAGGAAATACCAGCGCATCCGTCCCCTAAGCGAGCGGGTCTCTTGTTCGGGACACAGATTTGTCCACCTTCGTGTTGAATCTGGATGCCAAGAGATCCACGTCCGGAGTCCCCCATCTCATACATATGGATAGGAAGATGTTGGGGTGAAGACCATTCTCCTGGAAATAACTGTTGGCGACTTAGGAAGTCTGCCTGCCAATTCTCTATTCCTGGAATGAAGACTGCGGATATGCACGGAACATGACTTTCCGCCCAAACCAGGATCTGATCCACCTCATTTTGGGCAGCACGACTTCTGGTGCCCCCCTGGTGATTGATATAAGCCACAGTAGTGGCATTGTCGGATTGTATCCTGACAGGGGAACCCTGTAACTCGGATGTCCATGTCCTTGGGGCCAAGGGTACCGCCCGAATCTCCAGAATGTTGATGGGCAGGGACCTTTCGGAAGCTGACCACTTTCCCTGGAGAGACCGTTTTCCCAGGACCGCCCCCCAACCCAGAAGACTGGCGTCTGTCGTCACCACTCTCCACGAGACTGGAATGAAGGACTTCCCTTTTTGCAGATTTTGGGGTACCAACCACCAACAGAGGCTTTGACATACCGCCAGAGTCATTGGGAAGTCTAAGGCTTGGACCTTTTTGTTCCAGGCGGACAGGATGGCATTCTGCAACTTCCTTAAATGAACTTGGGCATATGGGATGGCTTCGAATGAGGCCACCATCTTTCCCAACAACCGCATGAGATGGATGGATCTTTTTGTTCTGACTACCTGGATCAGCTCTTTTAAGGAAGATATCTTTGCCTGGGGCAAAAAAATCTTCTTTTGGTCTGTATCTATGAGCAGCCCTAAATTATTCAATTTTTTTTACCGGTTGCAAGGCTGATTTTTCTAGGCTGAGAATCCAACCCAGAGATACCAGATACCTTACTGTGTTGCGCACAGCCTTAAGGCTGGCAACTGAGTGATCTACTAGCGGCAGATCATCCAGGTAAGCCATGATTGATACACCCTGAGCTCTTAGTCTGGCCAACAGAGGGGCTAAGACCTTTGTGAAAACTCGAGGTGCAGTGGCCAGCCCGAAGGGTAAGGCCACGAACTGATAATGGTGCTGTTCCACCACGAAGCGCAAGAGCTTCTGGTGGGCGAAAAAAAATAGGCACGTGCAGGTATGCGTCCTTGATGTCGATTGACGCTAGCAGGGTGGAGGCCACTGACCGAATTGACTCCATGCGAAAAGATCGGATATTTAGAAACTGGTTTAGAGCCTTGAGGTCTCGGATAGGTCTGACGTCCCCGTTTAGTTTTGGTATCGTAAAAAGGTTTGAATAGAAACCTAAACCGTGTTCATCTACAGGAACTTCTATGATCACGCCTTGAGACAACAGGCGGTCCATTGCCTGAAAGAGAGACCTTCTTTTCCCTAGATCCCTTGGAACACTTGATCTCAGAAAACGAGGTGGAGGGAATTCCCGTAACTCCAGCTTGTATCCCAGGGACACCGTGGAGAGGACCCAATTGTCCTGAATCCTCTGTCGCCAAGTCCCTGAGAACAACTGAAGCCTTGCCCCCCCCCCCCACCCGCTCGAGTGGGGGCGTGTCTTCATAATGCAGACTTAGGCCCTGGTTTAGCAGGCTTACGTCCCCAGGGCTTCTTGTGACCCTGGGCCTGACCCTGTGACTTTCCTCCAGAACCTGACCGGGGAGGCCGTCGGAACTGCTTAGAGGCTGATGTCCCCCAGACTGGAGAGGTGGACCGTTTAAAGGAAGGACGCCTGAACCTTCTTTTGACTGGTAAGATTACCTTTCCCATTAGAGATTCTTTGGATATACTTGTCCAAGTCATCCCCAAACAGCCATTCTCCATGGAACGGAAACCCAGCCAAGAGCTTCTTACAAGGTGTTTCGGCTGCCCAATTTTTTAACCATAGGAGCTTACGCATGTGCACCAAAAGGAGCGCAAGGCAGGAGGCCTGATGAATTTAATCCTTAATGGCATCTACCGTGAAACATAATGCCCTAGGCAAGTCGGCTAATACCCGTGCTTGTTGAGCAGGGATATCTTTAAAAACCTGCTTCATCTGATCCTTCAGCGCTTGGCAGATGCCTATAGCCGCCACAGCAGGCTGAGCTACCGCACCTGCCACCAAAAAGGAGGTTTTTAGCAATGTCTCCAACCTCTTATCGGTTGGATCCTTAAACATCTGTACAGGAGGAGCTTTTAACGAACCCAAGGAGGAAACTGACCTTGCTGCTGGTTCTGACAGGGGTAATTTAAATGCTGGACAAAAATGGAAAAAGGGGGTTAGGAAAGAGTCCCAACAGAAAGTTTAAATGGTGAATCATCAACAGCTCAGCTATCTATATAAATGACTTTATTGGTGAACAATAAGTTTACGCTTTATCCCAGGGCTGCAACACAACCTATAGGAGAAAGGGGCAGATCCAGCATATGTACATATCATAGAAACATGCATGCAATGGGCTAAAAAGGACAGACGAGACGGTCCTGCTACCCCTCTAAATACTCCACAAATGACCCATACGTGTATATATGTACATTCCCATCACCCAACACTCATGACATGATGACGACGATGACGCATCTTTGGAGTGGTGAGAGGAGCGGTGTGTTTACTGCTACTACACCGCTCCTTCCCATTGGTGGGGTGGCGGTATAGCGCTGATATTTTTAGCGGCACTATACCATCGGAATTGCGGAGGTATTCCGCCGCTAGCAGCCGAAAAAGGGTTAATAGGGTTAATACCGCCGCTCTGTAGAGGCGCATTGCCGGCGGTATTACCGCGATTTCCCATTGGTTTCAATGGGAAGGAGCGGTGTAGGAGCGGTAAACACACCGCTCCAAAGATGCGGCTAGCCGGACTTTTTTTCACGTCCTGTTAGCGCACCGCTCCAGTGTGAAAGCCCTCTGGCTTTCACATTGGAGAGACAGCAGCCGCTGTTTAGGCTCGGTTTGCAGGCGCTATTTTTAACACAATAGCGCCTGCAAACTGCCCCAGTGTGAAAGGGGCCTGACTGTCTGCAGCTAGCACAATCACCTGCCTGCCTGTCACAGTATAGAGACGGATCTATCTAAACTTAATACAGTGTATAAATATATATACAACACCTAGGATGCATATATATCCTCTACACACTGTAACAGCAGCTAACTGACTTGCCTGCCTGCTCTATCTAACTCAATATAAATCACACTGTCTATCTCTCAAACTGCCTCTTTCACAAACGCCAACACACTACACAAGGCCGACTTCCAGGCGGCCTTATATAGTGTGGGGCGTGTACTAAACCCCCTGAGCCATAATTGGCCAAAGGCAGGGTTGTTTGCCAGCCAATTACGGCTCTCCATTTTTTCCGCGCTGTGATTGGCCAAGCATGCGGGTCATAGTGCATGCTTGGCCAATCATCAGCCAGCAATGCACTGCAATGCCGCAGTGAATTATGGGCCGCGTCGCGCAACACAAATTTAACGCGAACGGACCATAAAGTTTGTTCTTCGTCAAACGTGTGTTCAACGCGAAGCTCATCCCTAGTTGGGTCCAATATTACCTGGGAGGTTAACAATATCTGGCCTTTTTAAGAATTCATTTCCTTGTATACTTGTGTACATCAATGAAAGTTTCAAATTTGTGAAGAGACCTAGCCTGTGCAAACTTTGTTCCACATCACTCAGATCCCTTCACAGTTTACGGTCTTATTTTTTCTGAGGGTCCCTTCTCCTACCTCCTCTGCAACCCCTCACTTTTTCCTTTCCCTTAACCCGATCCTTTGCCAAAAAAAAACTTGGTTTTTGGTACTCAATGGAGTCACAGCTCGGAGATCTGGAGATGCATCATAATCATCATCCTCATCCCTTTCCTGGTGTCTATAAAGTGGTTCAAAACGATTGTTAAGAGGAACAGGAGTAAAAATTAGTAGGCCCCCTATATCCTCCTGTGCAGTCTACCTGCCCTCTCATTACAGGTGAGTAATGGGGATGCTGAATACTTCCTCTCTGGGGAGAAGGGTAATATGGATTCCTACCTTTCCTCTGGTTACCTTGTCCTGGGTGAAAACCACCCAATTTCCCCTGTTGAGGTCTGCCATTACATCCCTCATTGGGCCGTGAGGGAGTATGTTCCCTCAAAGACCAAAATCTAGGCGCCTGTCTTGTATCCCGATTGTATGAAATATCTTTGCGGATGTTTGTAGCTTCCATACAATAACCCTCTCCCTCATGTTTATTAGGGTTCTTGATTAATCATTTGGTTTCTAGTACCTGTTGCACCTGAAGTGCTAGGTCCATCCATTTTAAGATTCTCATTGGTTCATTCACCTCGCATTTAAAGCTCGCTTGAGTTTATAATCTTCCATATCCCTAAACAAAATTTTTCTGCTTTTTGCTTCTTTGTTCCTCTCCCTCTATAGCTAGTATTTCCTTGAGTTCCTGGCTATAAAGCTTGTAAGATTCCTCATTTAATAAAAGTAATCAATTTTTATTTTATTTTACTAATCTCTTTAGCCAACCTGGAGATTTTATTTATTTTCCTAGCTACCAGAAATTGTAAAATGGTTCCTTCGCCTACATTTTTTTGCCATTTAAAAGCTTGCTTGAGTGGATTCCTCCATCCCTATAAAAATGTTTCTGCTTGTTTCTTCTTTGTTCCTCTTCCTCTATAGCTAGTATTTCCTTGAGTTCCTGACTATAAAGCCAATAAGATTACTCCTCAATTTTCCTTTTATTTTACCAATCTGGAGACTATTTATTTTCCTTGCTACCAGAAATTGTAAAAAAACAATGCCGGAATCATTGAAATACTAAAACCAATCGGAAAGCTCATTATCCCCTTTATGTAGATAAACATTCCATCCTAAACTCCTGGGGATCATTTTTTCTTCAATATAGCGTTCAAGGAATAAAATATCCCAAGATGCATGCATTTCCACAAGCAGCAAATTTTTTTAGTCTCATAAATATTCCTCTCAATTCTGTGAACTCAGAGGGAGCCTTATCAAACTCCTCCCCTGCATTAATTCTGCGTGAGCTATGATATTCAAAAATATCCATATTGGTGGCTAGCTGTGAGATACCTTTGTATTCATAAATAGTAGTTAAATAGAACCTTTTTGGGACTCGTGCAATTAGGGCGAGACTGCTGCACTAAATAAAATTCCTGAATACCAGGACCTCTACAAATTTGGTTTAAAAATAATGTGCTGTCTCTTAAAGTGTCGCATATTGATAGAAAAAAATTCAAAAAAGATTTGATATCATACAATGTCCTATATCCACTGCTAATGTGTCATAAATATAGTGCAAATCGTGTAAAAATATTCATAATAAACATTTTCCGCAAAATTTAAAAAAATAATAATTCAGAAGTGAATACATATAAACTAGCTATAGAGGAAGAGGAACAAAGAAGCAAAAAGTGGAAACATATTTTTATAGGGATGTGGAGGAATCCACTGTCACAGATCAGCTGTGGAGCTGATCTGTGTCTTACCTTTACTGCTGTAGGTCGGCTGGCACCTGTTCCACAAGCTTGTGTTCAGCTCTGGCTGCACTCAGCAGCTATTGGCTTCACCTGTTGCTTAAAATATATCCTTCCTGCTACTTCCTGTCCAGCCCCCTATGTGCCTCCCTATTTAAATTCCACTCAGACCAGTTTCTGGTTGCTTGAGCAACACTTGTTTCTGTGCACCCTTCCTGTAACCTGCTTAACCTGACTTCTCGTGAACCGATCTCTTGTGTACCGAATCGACTAGTTCTCCTGATAACGTTGTCTGCTGCCCGTCCCGACCTTGGCTCGCTATCCGGCTCTCCTTTTGCTTCATCCATTCATCCGTGTCTGACCGTGTCTTCTGGTACTCTCCTCGCGAGCAGGGTGAACCTGGGGGTCGTGACCTGGGGTCAACACGCAGCTAAGCCCAAACCCTTGTGAGGGGATCCCTGGTAGAATACTGGCTGGCCCTTAGATTCCACGCCCTGGGGGATCCCGTGTCACCTGCTCGCCTGTGGGCTCACAATCAGTACCATTGTGACAGTTTGCTCAAGCCATGAGCTCCTCAGAGAGTCGGCCACTGACTGGGGACCAAATGCAACATCTAGTTCAGAGACTTAACTCCCAGCAAGCAAATCAAGAGCAAATAATGCTGTTTCTACAGGATCTTGCCACCTGCCTGGATCGCATGCAAGTCGCTGCAACTTCAGCTCCTTCGGCTCCTGCATCATCTGATCCCGTGTTACCTGCCTCACCAGGCAATCCCTTCTTGCATCTGCCACCACCACCTTGTTTTTTCTGGTGACCCTAATGCTTGTCGTGGCTTCATTAATCGGTGTTCCATCCACTTTGAACTTTCCAGCCACCATTTTCCAACTGATTGCACCAAAGTCACATATATCATCTCTCTACTTTCTGGTGATGCCCTAGCTTGGGCCTCCCCACTTTTGGAACAACACGATTCTATCACCTCTGACCTCCAGGCCTTTTTGGATGCTTTCCGGAAAACTTTTGATGAGCCCGGCAGAGTGTCTTCTGTTGCTGGGGCCCTCCTTTGTCTTCGTCAGCAAGGAATGACAGTCAGTCAATACGCAGTTCAATTCCGTACTCTGGCCGCTGAACTCCAATGGAATAATGAGGCTCTTACCGCTACTTTCTGGCAAGGCCTATCTGAGCGTGTAAAGGATGAACTCGCTGGACGCACCAGTCCTACCACATTGGATGATCTAATCGCATTAAGCATGCAAATAGACATTTGTTTCCTGGAGCGGGCCCTGGAGAGATCCAGATCCAGTCATCCCCCTGCTGACCGTCCAGCACAGGCACTCCAAAGACTTGTGGAACTCTCTCCGTCTTCAACCTCAAACATTGGAAGAACCTATGCAGTTTGGGCGAACTCGCCTCACTCCAGAGGAACGTGCCCGGCGCATGGGTTTGGGCTTTTGCCTTTATTGTGGCGATAAAGGACATCTTTTGAACTCCTGTCCACTTCGTCCGGGAAACTCTAAGGTCTAGGTCACTCAGAGAGGTGGTCTAGACCGATCCTTTAATTCTGTCAGCTTCTCTCGTTTCACCCTACCTGTGTCTATCCACTGGGCTCAAAATGCCTATCGACTCTCTGCATATGTGGACTCTGGAGCAGCCGGGAATTTTATTGAACAATCTTTGGCTTCCGAGTTGGACATTTCATTTGTTGCCCTAGTTATACCCCTCTCCGTGACTGCAGTAGATGGCTCCTTCTTGAAAATGAGCCCCATCCGCTTTAAAATCCCTCCTATGGCGTTACGCATTGGGGTTTTGCATGGTGAGGAAATCTCTTTTCGAATTCTGCCTAAATCTTCCAGTCCCATCATTCTGGGTCTTCCATGGTTGCAGAAACACTCCCCGCATCTTGATTGGGACTCTGGACAAGTATTGGCTTGGGGTCCTCCAGTGTCAGCAACGTTGCGTTTCCAAGGTACTACCACCTCCTTTCATTCCTCTGGCTAAAATCCTCCACAACTCCCATGTTGCCTTCCCAATATCCGTCCTTCCGAGATGTTTTCTGCAAAAAGTCAGCTGATCGCCTTCCTCCTCACAGAGACTATGACTGCTCCATTGATCTGTTACCAGGGATCTCTCCTCTCCGAGGCCGAGTCTACCCTCTATCAATCCCAGAGACACAAGCCACGTCTGAATACATTCAGGAAAACCTGAAAACGGGTTTCATCAGGAAATCCAACTCGCCTGCCGGAGCCGGGTTTTTCTTTGTAGGGGGAAAAAAGATGGTTCACTCCGTCCATGCATCGACTACAGGGGCCTTAACGCCATCACCGTGAAGAACCGATGCCGATGCCCTCTTCCTTTTTAATTTCGGAACTCTTTGACAGACTGCGAGGTTCTCATGTTTTTACCAAATTGGATCTTAGAGGGGCCTACAATTTAATAAGAATCCGGGAAGAAGACGAGTGGAAGACCGCCTTTAACACCAGGGACGGACATTATGAATATCTTGTGATGCCCTTTGGCTTATGCAATGCCCCAGCTGTCTTCCAAAATTTGGTGATTGAGATCTTCCACGACCTTTTCTGTATGTCTGTTATTGTATATCTGGATGATATTCTTATTTTCTCACCAGACTTACTCACCCATCGTCTTCACGTGAAAGCTGTGCTACAGCATCTACAGGACAATTGTCTATATGCTAAATTGGAGAAGTGCCTATTTAAACAAACACAAGTTCCATTTCTGGGCTACATCATCTCATCACAGGGCCTCCTCATGGACCCAGCCAAACTTTGGGCCATCTCTGAGTGGCCCCAGCCCTCTGGTCTTAAAACAACCCAACACTTTTTGGGCTTCACCAATTACTATCGCCAATTCATTCGTAACTACTCCACCTTGGTGGCCCCTATTACATCTCTCACCCGCAAGGGTGTCAATTCCCGGCTCTGGTCCCCTGAAGCCATTGATGCTTTCCACAAACTCAAGGCAGCCTTCCTGTCAGGATGAGTACTTACCGAGACCGAGATGCCGAGAGTGGTTCACCCTTGCACCCAAGCGCACTCCACCCCCTGGAGGTGAGACAGGGAGAGGACAGCACGAGGGAGCACTGGCCACCAGCAGGTAGAGGTGTCTTGCTGAGGAATCTGGCAGGGATGAGTAGACCGAAGAACAGGCTGGGGGTCAAACACCAAGGGTAGACAGGTTCAGTCAGCAACCAGTAGCAAGAGCACAAGTCCGATCAGGAGCTTAGCAGGAGGCACCAGCCCAGTCAGGTTAAGCAAGAAGTCCAGGATACAGGCAGAAGGTAGAGGGCTGGAGACAGGCAGCGGATCCGGGTCACAGGCCGAGGGTCAAGCACTAAGAGAGGCAGAAGTCCGTAAAGCAAGCCAAGGGGTCAGGTTCAGGAGAAGCAGAAGCGTAGTCAAATCCGGTCCGGGTCACAACAGGAGATCTTAACTTATTTCAGGCACTAGGAAACACAGCAACGCTGACAAACCAGCAACCAGACAGTGTCACTGCGTCTGTTTAAATGGGCCCGCCTGTAATCCCATTGGCGCGCTATTGCGCACGCGCATTCGCCGGTGCGCGCACCCGAGAACGCTGAAGCGCCGCCGCGTACGCGCATGCGCCGTTTCGCCGTGCATACGTACTGGGCGCAGATTGGTGACAACAGACGGGGAATTTCCCTGACAGTGCCCCCCCCCAAGGGGCGGACTCCGGACGCCCAGACTGGCCATTAGTTCTGGATGTTCTTGGTGAAAGGCTCGTATTAAGCGAGGAGCATGCAAGTTCCTGGATGGCTCCCAGGAGTTGTCTTCCGGGGGGTACCCTTTCCATTTAATTAAGTATTGCAACTGTCTGCCTTTTTTCCTACAGCCCAGAATGGATTCCATCTCAAATTCTTTTTCCCCATCTACTTCAACTGGTGGAGGAGGAGGTTCATCTCTTCCAGGAAAGGTGCTGGGAATGACGGGTTTTAATAAAGATGAGTGGAACACTGGGTGAATCCTATAGGAATCAGGTAATGCTAGTTCAAAGGCCACAGGATTAATAGCTTGTTTGATCTTGAAGGGCCAGATGAATCTAGGGCCGAGCTTCCGAGAGGGAATAGGCAATCTGAGGTTGGCGGCGGAAAGCCAAACTTTCTCCCCGACTCTGAACGCTGGGTTTTCCTTCTTCCCCCGGTCATAGAATTTCTTGTAGGATCCTTGGGCATTCCGCATCATCTCCTGGAGTCTTTGGAAATTCGCCTGGACAGAGGCCACTCAGTCCTGGACTGTGGGAACAGGGCTCTCGGGGATGTTTTCAGGGAGGAAGGAGGGGTGAAAACCGAAATTGGCCCAAAAGGGGGTTTGATTGGTAGCGGAATGTATTGAATTGTTATAAGCAAACTCCGCGTAAGGGAGTAGGGATGCCCAGTCATCCTGGGAAGCAGAGCAGAAACAACGGAGGTATTGCTCCAGGGTCTGCTTCGTTCTTTCTGTCTGGCCGTTGCTCTGGGGGTGATACGCTGACGAGAGGCAGGTTTTGACTTCCAGTGACTTGCAGAGTTCCTTCCAGAATTTCGAAGTGAACTGGACACCTCTGTCGGAGGTGATACTCTTTGGTATTCCGTGAAGCCTGGTTATCTCCTTAAAAAAGATTTGAGCAGTATCCGTGGCTGAAGGTGTCCCAATCATCGGTAAGTGAGCCATTTTTGAGAGGCGGTCAACGACCAGAATCGTGGTAAACCCTCCGGAGGAAGGCAAGTCAACGATAAAGTCTATGGACACGTCCGCCCAAGGGCGCTCAGGAATGGGTAAGGGCTTGAGCAGGCCCCAACTCTTGGTGTTCGACCCCTTGTTACGCTGACACTGAGTGCAGGAAGCGACATAAGACTTACAATCCTGCCTCCAGCCTGGCCACCGGAAGGAGCGGGAGACAAGTTCCGACGATTTACGTGCTCCGAAGTGACCGGCCAGTTTGAGACCGTGGAAGGTCCTCAAGACCAGTGGTCTTGTTTCCAAAGGGACGAAGATCTTGTCCTGGGACCAGAATAGGTCGTCTCGCTTTTCCAGGGAGGGAGTGACCGGATCAGAGCAGAGCCCGGAAGCGGTTTTAATAGAGGTGAGCAGATCGGCCCGGGGGATCAACAGAAAGTTCTGAGCTGACAGAATGGTGCCCGGTTGCGCCGACTGAGGGGTTTCCGGGAACATCCTGGATAGCGCATCCGCCTTCCCATTTTTGGAGCCGGGTCTATAGGAAATGTTAAAGTTGAACCGGGTAAAGAAAAGGGCCCAACAGGCCTGCCTGGGACGTAGACGTTGAGCTGTTCTTAGGTACTCTAAATTTTTATGATCTGTGAAGATCATGATGGGGTGTACTGCCCCCTCCAGAAGGTATCGCCATTTCTCCAGCGCAAATTTTATGGCCAGTAATTCCCGGTCCCCTACATCATAGTTTCGCTCCGGGGGAGTCAAATTTTTAGAGGCAAAAGCTACTGGATACAGGAGAGCCTTGGAGCCTCGTCTTTGAGAGAGGATGGCTCCGATGGCTGTCTCAGAGGCGTCCACTTCTAGGGTGAACGGCAGTAGAGGATCCGGGTGCTGAAGTACTGGTGCTGAAGTGAAGACGTCCTTGAGGCGGGAGAAGGCCTCTTGAGCTTCCGGAGACCAGTGAAAACTGTTATTTTGCCGGGTAAGCTGGGTTATTGGGGCCACAATGGAGGAAAATCCCACGATGAATCTCCTATAGAAATTGGCGAAGCTTATAAACCGCTGTACCCCCTTCTTGTCGGTTGGGGCTGGCCAGTCCTGGATGGCCTTCACCTTCTGTGGGTCCATCGCGACCCCATCGATGGAAATGATAAAGCCGAGAAACTGTACGGTGGTTTTTTCGAACTCACATTTCTCGGCTTTGAGGTAGAGTTTGTGCTTCCGAAGGATGGTGAGCACCTTCATGACATGAGTCCGGTGGAGTTTGATGGAAGTGGAAAAGATAAGGATATCGTCCAGGTACACTACTAAGAAGTCGTCAAGGTGCTGTCTGAAAATATCGTTGACTAGGTGTTGGAAAGTGGCTGGAGCATTACAAAGTCTGAAAGGCATGTCCAAATACTCGAAGTGTCCGAAACGAGATCTAAAGGCGGTCTTCCACTCGTCTCCAGCCCTGATCCTGATAAGATTATAAGCCCCCCGTAGATCCAGTTTGGAAAAGACCCGAGCAGATCGGAAGCGCTGAAATAGCTCCGGGATAAGGGGTAGTGGGTACCTGTTCTTAATGGTAATTTTATTTAGGTCCCGGTAATCGATGCAGGGTCTTAAGGATCCGTCTTTCTTTGACACAAAGAAGATTCCTGCACCGGCTGGAGAGGAAGAAGGGCGAATGATTCTTTTCTGGAGGTTTTCATCGATATAAGCCTTGAGGGCTTTCAACTCTGTTTTGGACAGCGGGAAGATACGTCCGAACTGAATTTTAGAGCCCGGCAAGAGATCGATAGGGCAATCGTAGGGCCGATGAGGTGGTAGATGGTCGGCTTGCTGCTTATCGAATACGTCCCGGAATTCCAGATAGACTGAGGGAACATGCTGTAGGTTGTCCGGCTTGGCAATCATGGAAGCGCAGACCGTAGAGGCTGAGGCAAGACAGTGCTGGGAACAATAGGAGGAGGTGAAGCTAACCTCTCTCTCTGCCCAATTTATGAGGGGCTTGTGTGCCTGTAGCCAGGGAAGGTCCAGGATGATGGGGAACATCGGAGAAGGTATGAGGTCTAACCGGAGGAGTTCTTGGTGACCTGAGTCAGAAATGGCAAGGATGGGTTTGGTTTCCTGCGTGATCAGCCCCGAACGGGGCAGGGACCCATCCGCCAGGTGGATCTGAAGGCAGTGGTCCTTATGTTGAGTGGGGACATGGAATCTTGAGGCCAAGACAGAGTCCAGGAAGCAGCTGCAGGCTCCAGAATCAATAATTGCCGGGAGGCGGATTGCCCCTTCCGACAGCTGTAGAGACATAGAGAATGACATAAGACTGAGGGTTGTCAGAGATTTGATAGTTCAAAGTGTCTTTAGAGATAGACTTACTAGGTCTTACTGGGCAGTTGAGAAGGAAGTGGCCGGCACCCCTGCAGTAGAGGCACAGGTTGGCCTGGCGCCTACGCCGTTTTTCTTCAGGAGTCAGGGGAGACCGGACCAACCCGAGCTGCATGGGTTCTGGTTCAGGAAGAGGTGTAACTGCGGGAGCAGAGGTTGGTGGGTAGTGAGGTACAGTCCTGGATGGAGGCCAGCTGGGACGAGGGGATTGGAATTGCTCCGCCCGTCGTTCACGCAGACGCCTATCGAGTTTTATGGCGGATTGGATCAAGTTCTCCAAGGTAGTGGGAGTTTCGATCCTGGCCAGCTCGTCCTTGAGAGTCTCAGTCCCTGGCGGTATTGGTATCTGAGGGCCGCCTCATTCCATTTGGTGTCGGCGGACCATTTCCTAAATTCCGACGTGTAGTCTTCCACCGGTCTTCTCCCTTGAGTCAGACTATGAAGGACGGACTCAGCCGTGGCTGTTCGCTGGGGATCAACGTATAGTTGAGCCATATTCTCAAAAAATGTCTCTACTGAGTCCAATATGGGGCTCTGTTGCTCCATCAGCCCATGGGCCCAGGCCTGAGGGTCATCCGTCAAGAGGGAGATGATGAACCCTACTTTCACTGCTTCCGAAGAGAAGGTCCTTGGTTGGAGGGCAAGGTAGAGAGAGCAGGCATTTTTAAAGGCCCGGTACTTTTTGCGGACACCCGAAAAACGTTCCGGAATAGGGACCCTGGGTTCAGGGGTGGCCATCACTACTGTAGAACTCGTAGGTACTTGGTGGCAGTGTTAGCAGAGGTAGCAGCTGAGGGGGCTGGTCCTAGGAGACCGGTGAGCTGTTGAAGACGGCCATCAATCTGAGTGTACCCCTCAGAAAATCAAAATTTCTTCATCAATTTAGGCCAATATTAGTATTGTACTACATATTTTTGGTAAAAAAAATCCCAATAAGCATATATTGATTGGTTTGCGCAAAAGTTATAGCATCTACAAACCATGAGATGTATTTATAGAATTTTTACTAGTAATGGTGATGATCAATGACTTATAGCGGGACTGTGATATTGCCACGGACAAATCAGGCACCTAACTGACACCTTTGACACTTTTTTGGCGACCAATGACATTATTGCAGTGATCAGTGCTAAAAATATGCACTGTTTGTGTACTAATGACACTGTCTGGGAGGGGGTTAACATCAGGGGCGATCAAAGGGTTAAATGTGTGCCTAGCTGGTGATTCAGTGTAGTGGGGAGGTGCTTTTACTAGTGGAAGGTATTTATCCCTGATACCCGGAAGTGCATGATCGCGTATATATACGTGATCCTGTGCAGCAGGGCATCCCTGTAGCAGTAAATATGCTATAGGGCAGTCAGCAAGCGGTTAAAAAACTGATAACTGTACCAATTTGTTAAAAGGAAGCAGAACATCATTATTAAACAACTGGTGGAGAAACATAATATTGGCTCTTTTCCAGGAGTCAAAACTTTCAAGTTTTGCCATCTCTGGCAACCGTGGGTTATCCCAAATGGGCATGTATTGGGTATATCTCTCAGGGGAAGTAAGTATCTGAACTGAATCCCAGATTGCAGCAATTTAGTAAAAAATTGCCACAGATTCCCGCCAGATTGGACCTGGTATATGGAATGTGAACTGTCTGCCAGTAAATTGGCAGCTCACAGGCCTCTCTACTGATTCAATGAACTCACTACACAGGCAGAGGCTGCATATAAGCAGGGAAAGCGGTGAGTGATATTTGATAATGTCACTACTGTGCTGCTCACTATGTTTCTTCCTGGAGGTTCTATCAAGAAGTCTGCCTCCATATAGAGACACAGTGCCAAACAAGGCATGGTAAGTCAGTCATGGAGGAAAGATGAGCTGCAGCGTGACCATGGGCCCATACTGATGACTAGTCCTTTGCCTCTGGTATTTTAGGACAAGCCTTTGAGGTGTACCCCCTTCTTTAAGGTCCAAGCAGAACTAATACACAAAGTTTTAGCAGAATGCTAACCACTTAAGGACCGGAAGGATTTGCCCCCTAAATGACCAGGCCATTTTTTGCGATACGGCACTGCGTCGCTTTAACTGACAATTGCGCGGTCATGCGATGCTGTACCCAAACAAAATTGACGTCCTTTTTTTCCCATTAAATAGAGCTTTCTTTTGGTGGTATTTGATCACCTCTGCGGTTTTTATTTTTTGCGCTATAAACAAAAAAAAGGCGACCATTTTGAAAAAAAAACCTATTTTTTACTTTTTGATATTATAAATATCCCCCCAATTTTTTTTAAAAACAAATTTCTTCATCAGTTTAGGCCGATATGTATTCTTCTACATATTCTTGGTAAAAAAAAAAAAAATCGCAAGAAGCGTATATTGATTGGTTACAAAATAGGGGGTAGATTTGGGGGGTAGTTCCCCTACAAAATAGGGGTTAGATTTATGTTTTTTTATTTTTTACTAGTAATGGCGGCGATCTGCGATTTTAAGCGTAATTGCGGCGGACAGATCGGACTCTTTTTTGACACTTTTTTTGGGACCATTGACAAGTATACAGTGATCAGTGCTATAAAAATGCACTGATTACTGTGTAAATGTCACTGGTAGGGAAGGGGGTAACACTAGGGGGCGATCAAAGGGTTAACTGTGTTCCCTCATGTGTGTTTCTAACAGTGGGAGGATGGTACTGACTGGAGAAGGAGACGGAGCGCTGTTCCAAATTACTAGGAACAGCAGATCTGTCTCTCCCCTCCTGTCAGAACAGGGATTTGTGTGTTTACACAAATCCGGCCACGCGCATCGTGTTCCCCACGTGCAGCGGGCGCACGCGCCTGCTGTGGCTCTTAAAGAAGCCGACGTACAGGTACGGTGATTCGCGGGAACGAGCTGACCTGCCACGTATAATGACGGCGGCTGGTCGGCAAGTGGTTAACGTATAGGGATTGTCTTACTTTAACATTCTGCTAAAACTTTGTGTATTAGTACTGCTTGGTCCTTGAAGAAGGGGGTACACCGCAAAAACTTGTCCTGAAAAATTGCATGTTAGTGCAAATAAAAACAAATATCATGGACAGTTCTCGTTTCCATTGATCATGAATGTAATAAATATTATGCTCATTTGTCGCACATATAAGGCTAGTCTCTTGCTACTCCAGTAACGTTTCCTGTGTGTTGCAGCTTAGTGGTATTTTAATGTCACCACAAGTTTTTATTTCCTACACAATTGTCCGTTTTAATCTTCCACCCACTAAGTCATTTTATGACTTGTGGAAAATGTGAGCACTTCTCTGTGGCGCTGAATGGGTGGGAGTTTTACACAGTACTAATTCTTGTGGTCAGTTATAGGCTTTGAACCTAGGAGAAAATGACTATTGTTCACTATTTAAACCCCCAGTCTATTCCATAGTGCCTGATTTAACCCCTTCAGAATCAGTTCAATCAATCTTTTCTCTTCAGCACCTAAAGTATAACATGCAGACTACAGAACATAATTGAATGAAGTGTAACCATTCCTTATAATACTTAGTTTCTATGTATTTATCTGTCAATCCTGCCAGTGGTCCTGCTTCGACCCTGCTATGGCCGTTTCCTGTGTCAGGCCAGAAACACCAGGATACTACTGCTGAATTGTAAACAGTGTCAGCCCTCTGATCTCTGTCTCTATTCAGCTAGACACTAACTTCATTACATTGCTGTGTTCACCATCACAAAGGTATTGTCAGAAGCTCTGAGAAGTGCACATACGGAATGTCGGAAGAACATATGGATGGTCATGTGACTAATGGATTACAATGCAGTGATGTAACCCTTTTTCTAATCTATTTTTTAAATCATGGCTATGTAGAAATAAAGGAGTTTTATGCTACAATGGTTATTGCAGACTTGTCCTCTACTTAAAGTAGTTTGTCCCATATAGAGCAGAGATGTAATATGGAACTGTTTTTATAGGGGGATTAGGGGAAAAAATAGTAAACATGCAGCAATTTGTCATTTATATCCATGCTAATATTTACAGAACTTCTGTAGCCAAAATAAAATGACATATTTAGCAGTTTGCACTCTTTGAAGAAAAGCTAAATCTAACTATATAAGGCTTATATATTTATACCCCATCGTAAACACACATTAAGCAAATATCTGTGCTTGCTTTAAATGTAGCACTGCAACTTTTTGGCTTCATGCACACTAGAAAGCTAAAAATTGCTTGAAAAACACTGGACAAAAAACACTGTTTTTGCAATTTTTGCTGGTGTTTAGCAGTTTAGCCAAGTGTGTAAGCTATATTTAGTAGCTTCAGCATTAAGGAGCGGGGCCCTCGGCATCCTTGACAACCAGTAAATAGCTGGTTGTTAAGGAGCGGGCCGGGAAGCCGGCCTCTGCGTCCTTAACCACGTATGAGTCATCAGATGTCGTTTCGGCAATAAAAAAAAATGAAAAAGGTGTGGGGGGATTCCCCCCGAAACCATGCCATGCCCTTTGGGTCTGGTATGGATTTTAACCACTTCAATACCGGGCATTTTCACCCCCTTCCTGCCCAGGCCAATTTTCAGCTATCAGCACTGTCACGCTTTCAATGACAATTACGCGGTCGTGCGATGTGGCTCTCAAACAAAATTTACGTCCTTTTTTCCCCACAAATAGAGCTTTTATTTGGTGGTATTTATTCATCTCTGCCGTTTTAATTTTTTGTGCTATAACCAAAAAGACGGACAATTTTGAAAAAAAAAAACAATATGTAGCGGGGTGTTCCCCTTTAATGCAGCGAGACTACATTACCCAGAACCCCATTCGGAGTGTTTCACCGCAGAGACTCATGGGAGGGGCTATATAAGGAGGAGGCGCGGCTGCGCTCGGCCTCTTTGGGACACGAGACTTCTGTGACTGATCCTCCTGTGCGGATGTACCGGAGTGCAAGGCCTGAAGCCTGAGGCCTTGCGCAGCACCAAAGAGCCTTCCACCCCACTGCGAGCCTGGGTGGCACCTGACATCGCTTACCTACAGCCTTGGTTGGATCGGGGACCCGATCGCTGGAGACACTGTGTGTGTGTGACAGTCAGTGGAAGTTTTCCCCGGACTGGGACCGCGTCCGGATGGGTGAGAGGGCGTATGCCCAGACCATGTACTGTTGTTACTAATGGGCCTATAGACTGCCGTGGCCCACAAGTTGTTTCTGATACTCTCACTAGAGAACCTCATCGGAGCTGAACTCACACTTTACATAGCAAAGTGTTTATTTCACCTCTACCTTCCTATTGGATTACAAAAGGGTATTCTGTTAATGTGCACCACCGTTAAAGACCTGCCGGTGAAGAAAAACAACCATCATCCCCTATAGACTAAGTTGTAGATATCTGAGCCAGGCCTGGTCAGCTAGTTGGTACATTTGGTTACTGCGTCATAGGACGCTTAGTTAACGGTCGCCCATGTGGCGCACCTTTTACTGTTCATTCTATATGCATAGTGTGTTAATCTGCAGGGCTCTGCGAATTTATTATCCTGTGAACTGTTACCACTGTTGAACTCTTTTCTTATCAAAAGCTTAAGTAAATCTTCTACCTTTTACTATTATTGTCTTGGTGTCTGGGTTTACTCTTACAGTATAAGAATAGATATACTGCTGCCAATACTAACTGTGCCAGTAGGGGGTCGAGTACATTGCCGGGGGTTGGCGGAGCTGCTTTCAGGGCCCAAACTAAACTTGCGGCCTTCTTAAGTGAAGGTATCGCTACAAATATTTTTTACTTTTTGCTATAATAAAACCCCATTTTTTTTTCTCAGTTTAGGCCGATATGTATTCTTCTACATATTTTTGTTAAAAAAAATCGCAATAAGCGTTTGGTTTGCGCAAAAGTTATAGCGCCTACAAAATGGGGGATAGATTTATGACATTTATTTTTTTTTTTATTACTAGTCATGGCGGCAATCTGCAATTTTTGTCAGGGCTGCGATATTGCGGTGGACAGATCAGACACTTTTGACACTATTTTGGGACCGTTCACATTTATACAGCGAAAAGTGCTATAAATATGCACTGATTACTGTATAAATGTGACTGGCAGGGAAGGAGTTAACGCTAGGGGGTGATCAAGGGGTTAATGTGTTCCCTAGGGAGTGATTCTTACTGTGGGGGGAGGGGACTCGCAAGGGGAGGAGACCGATCTGTGTCCCTATGTACAAGGGACACGCCATCGGTCTCCTCTCCCTGACAGGACATGGATCTCTGTGTTTCACGTCCCTGGCTCTGTGACGAGTAATCGCGGGTGCCCGGCAGACATCGCGGCCGCCGGGCACGCGCATCGGGTCCCCAGTGATGCGGCGCGCGCGCTCTCCACACTGCGGAAATACCAGTACGTCATATGACGGCCGCCCGGAGGGACGAAAGGTTCCTGCGGCTGTCATATGACTATGGCCCAGGCAGGAAGTGGTTAAGGGGAGCCCCACTCCAAAATTTAGAAAAGACGCGTGGGGTGTCGGGGTGCGCCCCCCCAAATCCATGGCAGAAACGTATCCGAGCATGCAGCCTGACAGGCCAGGAAAAAATGGGGGGGCAAGCGAGTGCCCCTCTTCCTCCTGAAACATACCAGGCCACATGCCCTCAACATGAGTAGAGTGCTTTGGGGCAGGGTGCTCTGTTTCCCCCCCCCCCCCCCCAAAGCACCTTGTCCCTATGTTGATGGAGACAAGTAACGTCACCTGGTGGACTTGTCAAAATTTTGTGTTGTGTTTTTTACTTTTTCTATTTTTTTATTGAATGAATAGGGGTACCCCCTACTCATTCAAATAGGGGAGGCTGGGATCTGGGAGTCCCCTTGTTAAAAGGGGCTTCCACATTCCGATGAGCCCCCCCCCACCAGCAGACCTCCACAACCACCGGCCAGGGTTGTGGGGAAGAGGTCCTTGTCCCTATCAACATGGGAACAAGGTGCTTTTGGGCAAAACCCCCCCCCCCCCCCCCATATGTTGAGTGCATGTGGCCCAGTATGTTTCAGGGGGGGACCCTACGCCATTTTTTTTTTCACATTTTTGTTATCGCCGCCAATCGTTTTTTTTACATTCAGCTGTCAGCCGGGAACCCTGCTGACAGCCGATGACTCATCTGATGTTAAGGACAAGGCAGCTGGCTAATCACTATGTGCTAAGGACGCTGGCTGCTTTCAGAAAAAAAAAAAACTCTGCTTAACGCTGGACAACAACATTTAGCTGAATTTTTAGGAGAGTTTAGAAGTTGTCAGTTTTTTCTGCCAAAACGCTGCTGCTCCAGAATGCGCTGGCACAGGGTTTTTTTCTCTGCCACTAAACTCTCCTGCCAGAAAACGCTGATAAAAGCCTGTGTGCATGAACACATAGGATAACATGCAGGGGAGTTTAGAGGCAGTTAAAAACATCTGTCCAAAAACAGCAGCTGTAAAAACGCCTAGTGTACATAAAACCAAAGTGTTCACAAGTATATATTTTTCTTATAAGGCAAAACCTATTTCTAAATTCTTGTACTTGTACATTCCAAAAACAACACAACACCAGTATATTTTTGTAAAAAAATTGTAAATCTGAAATTCACCAAAATTTCATTGCAGATCAATTCTTCTGGTACAAGTATTTTAAAATGACAGTGATGGGTTCACTACCAGCAAAAGTTTGGTTAAAGTTTTATACACTGCTTTAAAACTATGCCACCTATTAAAGCCCCATGCTACAGTTAGGTCCAATAATAAATTGGACCCAGGCACAATTGTCATACTTTTGGCTCTGTATGCCACCAGAATAAAATGAAAACGAAACCATCCAAATGTATTTGAAGTGCAGACTTTCAGCTTTAATGCAAGGGTTTGAACATAAATATTAAGTACACATTTTAGGAAATGCAACCATTTTTATACACCATCCCCCCCATTTCCATGGGCCCAAATGTAATTGGACAAATGAATATAAACATAAATAAAATGTTAATATTTTTAGTTGAGAATCCTTTACTGGCAATGACTGCCTGAAGTCTGAAACCCATGGACATTACCAAAGACTGGGTTTCCTCCTTTGTGATGGTTTACCAGGCTCTAATGCCCCTTTCACACTGAGGCGTATTTCAGGCGTTTTAGCGCTAAAAATAGCACATAAATAATGCCTAAAATACTCCTGCCCCAGTATTCTCAATGTGAAAGCCCGAGGGCTTTCACACAGGCGATGCGCTGGCGGGAGAGAAAAAAATCTCCTGTAAGCAGCATCTTTGGAGCGGTGAGAGGAGTGTTGTGTTTACCGCTCCTACACCGCTCCTACCCATTGAAAGCAATGGTAAACCGCTGTAAAACCGCCCGCAATGCGCCTCTGCAGAGGTGCATTGTGGGCGGTATTAACCCTTATTCGGCCGCTAGCGGGGGTTAAAACTGTACTGCTAGCGGCCGAATACCGCCGCAATTCCGACAGTATAGTGCCGCTAAATATAGCGGCACTATACCCCCACTGCCCCAGTGTGAAAGGGGCCTAACTGCAGCTTCTTCATTTGTTCTTTGTGGGTCTTTCTGCCTTTATTTTAGCCTTCAGCAAGTGAAATGCATGCTTAATTGGATTGAGATAAGGTGATTGACTCGGCCATTGCAGAATATTCCACTTCTTTTCCTTCAAAAGCTCCTGGGTTGCTTTTGCAGTGTGTTTTGGATCATTGTCCATCTGTACTGTGAAGCGTCCAATCAACTTTGCTGCATTTGACTGAATCTGGGCTGACAGTATATCACTAAACACTGCAGAATTCATCCGGCTGCTTCTGTCACATCATCAATAAACACCAATGACCCAGTGCCACCGGAAGCCTTGCATGCCCATGCCATCACACTGCCTCCACCATGATTTACAGATGACGTGTGCTTTGGATCATGAGCTGTTCAAAGCCTTCTCCACACTTTTTTCTTCCCGTCATTCTGGTACAAATTAATCTTGGTTTCCCCCGTCCAAATAATGATTTTCCAGAACTGGTCTGGCTTTAATGTTTTTTTGGCAAAGTCTAATCTGGCTTTTCTATTCTTCAGGCTTATGAATGGTTTACACCTTGTAATGAACCCTCTGCATTTGCTCTTGTGAAGTCTTCTCTTGATTGTAGACATTGACAATAATACGCCCACCTCCTAGAGCAGGAATGTCCAAAGTCCGGCCGGCGGCCAATTGCGGCCCGCGTTCCAGTTTAATACGGCCCCACTGGTAATTTGGCCATTTATATATTCTGGCTGCCTGGGAGGGGGCGGGACGAGTGCCGACAGATTACATATAGGAGAATCTCCTGTTTTCTCAGTGGCCTCTGTAATGGGAAGTCCCGTCTCCTGGGCTGCCATTGGACGACTGTTCTGTCTATCATAAGGAGGTGGGACTTTGCATTAAATAGGCCGCCGAGTAAACAGGAGATTCTCCTGTTTGTAATCTGTCAGCGCTCGTCCCGCTCCCATCCTTGTCCCCTCGGAAACTGCAGATGGGCATCGCTCAGGCTGCACTGATGGCACTGGTGTGAGGCTGCACTGATGGCACTGGTGTGAGGCTGCATTCATGGCACTGGTGTGAGGCTGCATTCATGGCACTGGTGTGAGGCTGCATTCATGGCACTGGTGTGAGGCTGCATTCATGGCACTGACCCTTATTTTGCTTCAGTTCTTTTATTTAAAATGAAAAAAAAATCCTGAAACGTCCCTCCTAAAGTGAAGGTGAGTGTTATACGCTGATAAATACGGTATATCCAAATAACACGACCAAGCTCATCCTTAGTCCTGAGTGGCGCTTGGGGATTCGTTGGGAGCCACAAAAGAGATGTATACAATATATGTATATCTATATCTCCAAATAACACGCCCAAGCTCACCTCTTCACCACACACAGCCACAAAGGCAACAGAATTCTTCTTGGGCAGTGTATTAGTTAATATGATCTATGAAAAACAATCAGCGCACATATGTAACAATGATATAAGCTACTGCAAGCTAAACACCAAGAGGGTTAATCACAAAAAACAGAAATGAATATTAGTAAAATAACAGTGCAGCGCAGCAAATGTCCAAATAATGATGAACCATATAAATATCCAAGATGTTGGAGAATCTTCAAGCAATAAATGACTGTCTTCCAATAAGAAAAACCTGCTTACCAGAACAGATGGACCTTTTGAATTAACAAAAGATCAAAACCGCTTGTTTCCACCATGTGGGGAATATGGTGGAAACAAGCGGTTTCACTGTTATTTTACTAGTATTAGTTAATATGCATTTAATTTTAATGGTTCAAAGAATGTCAGGCAAAATGGTCGGCCCTCATGCATGTTCACTTCATCAAATCTGGCCCTCTTTGAAAAAAGTTTGGACAACCCTGTCCTAGAGAGTGTCCTTCACTCTGGATGTTGTGAATGGGTTTTTCTTTACCATAGAGAGGATCCTGCGATCATCCACCACTGTTGTCTTCCGTGGACGTCCAGGCCTTTTTATGTTGCTGAGCTCACCAGGCGTTCTTCTTTCCTGAGAATGTACCAAACTGTTGATATGGCCTCTCCTAATGTTGCTGCTATCTCTCCGGTGGATTTGTTTAATTTTTGAAGCCTTACAATGGCCTGTTTCACTTGCATGGACAGCTCATTTGAACGCATGATGTAGGTTCACAGCAATAGATTCCAAATGCAAATACCACACTTACAATCAACTTCAGACCTTTTAGCTGCTTAATTGATAAAGAAATAGAAAAGGAGTAGCCCACACCTGGCCATGAAACAATTTTTGATTCAATTGTCCAATTACTTTTGGTCCCTTGAAAAAAGGGGGGGGGTGGCCATTCTTAAGAGCTGTAATTCCCAAACCCTTCCTCCGATTTCGATGTACATGCCCTCAAATTAAACCTGAGTATGCACTTTCAGCCCATATCCATTATATAACTATAGCTTATATATGTTTTTTGGTAAATACCTGAAAAAACTCAAATTGACCTGTGTCCAAATATACACTGTATATGGACCTAACTGTATATAGCAACTGTGGGCAATTCTGGACTGCTTGGGTAAAGATGGGGTTTATTTGTTTTCTTTTTTTTTTTTTTTTTATCGTTGGTTTGCTTCAGAGATACTTGCAAATAAATTTGTCAGCATTGTTCTTACAATGAACAGATAGTTGGAATGTGTAAGAAAAGGCATGACTATAAGACAACTTTCCTGGTGCTGGTGATTGCCATAACAAGCCAGATATTGCTAGACTTTTTCGAACATTGTGAGAAATAAAGTATGACCAACACCTGGCAACAAAAGTATGTGTGTGCATGCATGCTCTTTTAGATATCTCACTAGGGATGTGAGAAATTAAAAGTTTTACATTTCCTTGAAATTCTCTGACCATTTGATTAAAGTAAAGGTAGTACCTACCTCTCACTATGCACTTACTGTAAAGCGGTATTAAAACCAAAACTGTAATATATATTGGATCATTAGATGTGGTGGCTGCATTGGTTTTCTTTTTTTTTTAGACTTTTTTTTTTTTTTTTTTTCCCCCTCTGTTTTCAACTTGTGATCGGGCCAGTATCCTTCTTTTATTAGAGTGCCATCATTCTGGGTGAATGAGTACAGAGATCTTTGGGCAGCAGCATTGTCAGTCTAGGGGTAGGGTAGTGTTAGATGTACTAGTAGATTTAGATATAATAAACAATTTAAAGCCAAACTCCCAACTAACACTTTTTAAGCAGTAAGGCTCCATGTACACGGGACGTTTTTACAACTGCTCCTGAACGATTTAACTTGACAGTAATCCACATTTAAAATGTCAGTTTTGCTGCGTTTACATGTCGCATTTGGCGGCGTTTTGCCACGTTTGCGTTTAGAAAGCGTTTAACCACTTCAGCCCCGGACCATTTGGCTGGCCAAAGACCAGGCCACTTTTTGCGATTCGGCACTGCGTCGCTTTAACTGACAATTGCGCGGTCGTGCGACATGGCTCCCAAACAAAATTGACATCCTTTTTTTCCCACAAATAGAGCTTTCTTTTGTGGTATTTGATCACCTCTGCGGTTTTTATTTTTTGCGCTATAAACAAAAATAGAGCGACAATTTTTAAAAAAAATGCAATATTTTTTACTTTTTGCTATATCCCCAAAAAAATAGTTTTCCTCAGTTTAGGCCGATACATATTCTTCTAGATATTTTTGGTAAAAAAATTAAATCGCAATAAGCGTTTATTGATTGGTTTGCGCAAAAGTTATAGCTTCTACAAAATAGGGGATAGTTTTATGGCATTATTATTTCTTTTTTTACTAGTAATGGCGGCGATCAGCGATTTTTATCGTGACTGCGACATTATGGTGGACACTTTTGACACCATTTTGGGACCATTGTCATTTTTACAGCGACCAGTGCTATAAAAATGCACTGATTACTGTAAAATGACACTGGCAGTGAAGGGGTTAACCTGTAGGGGGCACTGAAGGGGCTAAGTGTGACCTAGGCAGTGATTCTAACTGTTAGGGGGCGTGGCTTGCCGTGACACGTCACTGATCGCTGTTCCCAATGACAGAGAACCGACGATCAGTGACATGAAGAACAGGGAGATGTTGTTTACACTAACATCTCCCCGTTCTTCAGCTCCGTGACAAGATCGCGGGACACCGGCCGGACATCGAGTCCGCGGGTCCCGCGGGCACGACCACATGGCGGCAATTTAAAGGGGACGTATATATACGCCCATTTGCACAGCCGTGCCATTCTGTCGACGTAAAAAGCCGTGCAGCGGTTAAAAAAAATGTATTCCTTTTTTTTAAATGGCCAAAAATGAAAAACTCCTATAAACGAAATGCTGCTAAACGCAGGTTACCGCGTTTATCCGAGTTAAGTCACGTTTGGCATCCGAAACTTGGAAATCTTCGGCGTCTGAACCCATTTTTTTGCTTTGAAAGAAACTCTGTTAAACGCAACTGCCTAAAAACGGCAATAAACGAGACAGTGTACATGGTCACATGGGGTCTTACAGCAACAGTTGTGTTCCTTTTTGGGATAAACCGTTTTACATAATACCTGAAAGTTGTAAGCACCCCTGTGAGTGTAAAATAGCTTGTCTCCACCCTCTAACTGTTATATTTTCAGGGCAGCTTGAGCTTTTGAAAAACAACTGACTTACTGGCTATATCAGGTGAAAATAAAAAAAATAAAAGGCATGCAGCCACTACTAAGATTGGCAAGCTGCAATATATAATTCATGTTTGCTTTTGGGTTTAATACCACTTTAAATATTTAAGTGCAGGTAAGCATCAAAAATGTTTGCTAAAACTCTTCCAATGTGTATAGTGGACCCAGAAGAACATTTTAGTTTTAGAATACAACTGGAGCCTTGCTCCAACAAGAAAAGTAGTGTTTCCCTGAGAATGCTTTATTGTATTTGTTCTGTATTTATTCTTATTAAACTGAGCTTTTCCATTTCCTCTTAGTGTTGACAGGACCTTCAAGCTGTATTATGGTGGGGCCCAAAAGCGTCCTGATGGCATGTATTCTCGCCCCATCTATAACTTTGATGGTGCTGTGGTAGCATATGTTTCAGACAGTAACCGAAAGGATGTGCGCAATGCAGTGGAGGCAGCCCATAAAGCAGCTCCTGGGTAAGTGCATGGCTATAGTTTTTGCATTTTTCATTTATGTAAGTATGCATTTAACCACTTGCCTACCAGGCCAATTCTGACATTTCTCTCCTACATGTAAAAATCATATTTGTTTTTGCTAGAAAATGACATAGAACCTCCAAACTTTATATATGTTTTTTTAGCAGAGACCCTAGAGAATAAAATGTCAGTCATTGCAATTTTTCAAACGCGTTTTTTTTGGGGGGGGGAAAAAGCTGTTTTATGCTTAAAAAAAGAAAAAAAAAACAGTAAAGTTAGCCCAATTTTTTTGCATAATGTGAAAGATGATGTTACACCGTGTAATGAGAAACCTAACATGTCACGCTTCAAATTTGCACACACTGGTGGAATGGCGCCAAACTTCGGTACTTAAAAATCCCCATAGGCGACGCTTAAATTTTTTTTTACTGGTTACATGTTTTGAGTTGGAGAAGGTATAGGGCTAGAATTATTGCTCTCTAACGTTCATGGCGATACCTCACGTGTGATTTGAACACCGTTTACATATGTGGGCGCGACTTGCGTATGCGTTCGCTTCTGCGTGCGAGGACAGGGGCACTTTATCTATTAATTTAACTTTTATTTTTCTAGTTTGAATTTTTTTTTTTGGTTCACTTTTATTCTGATTACAAGGAATATAATCATCCCTTGTAATAGGAATAAGCATGACAGGTTCTCTTTACAGTGAGATATGGGGTCAATATGTCCCCACATCTCGCCTCTAGGCTGGGAAACCTGAAATCCCCCCAAAAAAAACAACCTATCTCAGCTTCCCAGCCGAGGCGGCGCCATTTTTTCGAATGCAGAGGCCGGGTGTGACATCATAACATTGTGCCCGGCCTCCGAACGATCATAGAGACTCCGGGGCCATCTGGTCTGCCGGAAATCTCTATGGTCAGCATCCGGGGCCGGTGGATCCCTTCTCCGGTTCGCCAATGGCAGCGGCAAGCCTGGAGAAGCACGGGAGGGGGGATGTCCCCTCTCACCGCCCGTAAGAACGATCAAGCAGCTGATCGTTCTTATGGTGTAGGGAATCGCTGGCTGAAAAAAAAAATATCTGAATGATGTCCTTCACTTCAGGCATCATTCAGATATACTCACTCAAAGTCAAGGACGTCAGATGACGGCGGGCCGGAAGCGGTTAAAGTCCAAATAAAGTTTCAATTGAAATCCACCAAATACATTACAGGTGCATCAAATTAAATGGTGTTGATTCAAATGGATCTCCTTCGTACGGTTGCCGTGGGGGTAGTAAAAATAGATGGCTGAGCCGTAGTTTTACAGCTCCCCAGCCACCAACTCAAATCCTAACAATACAGCTGGACAGGGATGTACACCTTAATTTTTTGGCCTGCTGAGTTTGATAGGTGACACCGCCTGTCAAACTTGCCCATTGAGTTCAAAGGGGCCGCTGAGCAACTATAGGCACCAAATATATGGTTTGCGGTTGCTACGCAGTTTTGCAATGTATAATTGCCATTGAGCAATTAAAAAAAAAGAAAAGTAAACAAAAAAATGAGGCAGGCAGTAGCATCTCTTGAACACCTCTCACCCACTGCTATGCTGCCCTCTAAAAAGCAATCCACCATGGATCACTTTTCAGAGGGCAGTAAGCATGACTGCTAATGTGAAAGAGACCTTACAGTTTGCTAACCTTCTAAAGCAAATTAGAAAAGCCTGTTCCCTGCCAGATGCTGCAGAGTGGAACCCTTGTTTTGTAACGCAGTGATCTTCTCGCAGAGGTTCAACACTGCTTTCCCACAGAGATTATGGGCTTTTCAACTCAGGCTGTGGCTGATTTTTAAGAATCAGAAAAGTTATTGTCATTTTACGATAACAATCATAAACGCTGTTATAGCTCCCTCGCATAA
Organism: Rana muscosa; assembly: GCA_029206835.1. NCBI lineage: Eukaryota > Metazoa > Chordata > Amphibia > Anura > Ranidae > Rana > Rana muscosa. The sequence continues at coordinate 111,864,715 of CM055124.1, read as the reverse complement.
AAAAAAAAAGGAACTCCACACCCAAAACACTTAAACAAAAATGGCACGTATGCCATAATAAAAACATAACTCCCATTTTATTTTTTGCAAATTCTTTATTTAAGAGTACAGTATCCGACAAATAATGCCAGACAAAAGAAAAAAAATTGGCATAAGGCATATACAGTACAACATCAAGGCCACGGGTACAAAAAAAGGCATATCCACATATCAAGGAAGGTACATTAAAAAAGTACGATATACATTACTATCATAAAGGGCAAAACGGAGGACAAGAAGGGTACCCGTAAAAAGGAGCAGCCTACATACAATCTGGTTAAAAAGTGATAATAATCCTTTCTGTAAAGCATCCTGTTTTGCAGATCGCTCTATAGACCTAAACTGCCTTAAGGCGTGGTTGTGACCATGAGTAGGACACAGATTTTTTTATTTAACGGGGGTATGAGTGAAAGTGAAGGAACCAGAAGGGGCAGGGAAAAAGAAAAAAAAAAGGTGGGGGGGGGGCGGGGGGGGGAAAGATAAAAACGGGTGAGAGGTAGGGAGATAAAGGGGAAATACAATGCTTCAAAAATAACTTTGCCATCATCTGACTAAAGAAACATATTCCAGTGAAGCCATAATTTAGAATAAAGTTCATGTCTATTCTGGGCAGAGAATACTAGGTCCGCCACCCTGTCAATCCATAACAAAATAGAGGGGGGTGGTGGGTCTTTCCATCGTAGAGAGATGCAGGACTTGGCTGGGTTAAAAAGATGGCATGAGATAGATTTCTTGTGCTTACAGAAAGTCATGGTTGGGATATCCGAGAGGTGCAGGAGAAAGCATGCAGAGTCCACTGGGACAGGATAGTTAGTGATTTTATGTGTTATTCTGCGCACACCTTTCCAGAAGAGATCTAAACTTCAGACAGGACCAATATACAGGTGAAACTCGAATAATTTGAATATCGTGAAAAAGTTCATTTATTTCACAAATGCAACTTAAAAGGTGAAACTAATATATGAGATGGACTCATTACATGCAAAGCAAGATAGTTCAAGCCGTGATTTGTCATAATTGTGATGATTCTGGCTTACAGCTCATGAAAACCCCAAATCCACAATCTCAGAAAATTAGAATATTGTGAAAAGGTGCAATATTCTAGTCTCTAAGTGTCCCACTCTAATCAGCTAATTAGGCCATAACACCTGCAAAGGGTTCCTGAGCCTTTAAATGGTCCCTCAGTCTGGTTCAGTAGGAATCACAATCATGGGAAAGACTGCTGACCTGACAGTTGTGCACATTAATAGAAAGTTATGTGGAAGGGAAAAGTGTGGAAGAAAAAGGTGCACAAGCAGCAGGGATGACCGCAGCCAGGAGAGGATTGTCAGGAAAAGGTCATTCAAAAGTGTTGGACTTTCACAAGGAGTGGACTGAGGCTGGAGTCAGTGCATCAAGAGCCACCACACACAGAGACAGATCCTGGACATGGGCTTCAAATGTCGTATTCCTCTTGTCAAGCCACTCCTGAACAACAAACAACATCAGAAGCGTCTTACCTGGGCTAAAGAAAACAGACCTGGTCTGTTGCTCAGTGGTCCAAAGTTCTCTTTTCTGATGAGAGCAAATTTTGCATCTCATTGGCAAACCAAGGACCCAGAGTATGGAGGAAGTATGGAGAGGCGCACACACACTGCAAGATGCTTGAAGTCCAGTGTGAAGTTTCCACAGTCTGTGTTGATTTGGGGAGCCATGTCATCTGCTGGTGTTGGTCCACTGTGCTTCATTAAGTCCAGGGTCACCGCAGCCATCTACCAGGAGATTTTGGAGCACTTCATGCTTCCTTCTGCAGACAAGCTCTATGGGGATGCGGACTTCATTTTCCAGCAGGACTTGGCACCTGCCCGCACTGCCAAGAGCACCAAAACCTGGTTCAACGACCGTGGGATTTCTGTGCTTGATTGGCCAGCAAACTCGCCTGACCTGAACCCCGTAGAGAATCTGTGGGGCATTGCGAAGAGAAAGATGAGAGACATGAGACCGAACAATGCAGAAGAGCTAAAGGGCGCTATTGAAGCATCCTGGTCTTCCATAACACCTCAGCAGTGCCACAGGCTAATAGCTTCCATGCCGCATTCAGGCAGTAATTGCTGCAAAAGGGGCCCAAACCAAGTACTGAGTACATATGCATGCTTCTACTTTTCAGAGGTCCGATATTGTTCTATGTACAATCCTTGTTTTATTGATTGCATGTAATATTCTAATTTTCTGAGATTGTGGATTTGGGGTTTTCATGAGCTGTAAGCCATAATCATCACAATTATGACAAATCACGGCTTGAACCATCTTGCTTTGCATGTAATGAGGCCATCTCATATAGATGAACTTTTGCATGATATTCAAATTTTTTCGAGTTTCACCTGTTAATGTAGTAATGTCCCCCACTCCTCCTGACATCTCCAGTAGCTCCCCGTGGCCTCAGGGAAGCATTTCTGTAGACCCAATGGTGTACCATACCATCTGATTAAAGTTGGTTTCTTGTATTCGTGAACAGATAGAACTCCCAATTATTTGAATCCACAGCAAAGCATTATTACCCTCAGCAAAGCATTTCTGTCATGGACTGTGCACAATCCTTGCCACAGAGAAATGTGATACATTAGCACACTTTCAATTGCAGCTTTATAGAAGCTAAAGGGGACCCGCTCTGAAATACCTGCCCTCCATAGCTTACTCAAAAAGTACAGTCTCTCATGAGCCTTGCCCACCAGATGGGAAATTTGACCCATCCAGGGCAGGTCCTCCCTATTGTTCCTAGGAAGCGGAACTCCTCTACCCTTTCAACCTCCATCCCATTCTTCACCACCAGCTCATAGCTAACCTCATGTAATCTCCTTTTGTCTTTGCTACATTTAACTGTAAGTTGTTCTCTCTGCACCAACCAACTAGATTTTCAATATCCTGGCGATATGCAGACTTGTTGCCACTCCTTATTTTCCCTGCTACCATGGTGTCGTCTGCAAATTTTAACCACTTCAGCTCCGGAAAGATTTACCTCTTTCCTGACCAGGCTATTTTTTGCGATACGGCACTTTGTCCCTTTAACTGACAATTGCGCGGTCGTGCGACGCTGTACCCAAGAAAATGTATGTCCTTTTTTTTCCCCACAAATAGAGCTTTCTTTTGGTGGTATTTGATCACCTCCTGCGGTTTTTATTTCTTTCTCGTACATCACGGGACACAGAGCGACATAGTCATTACTATGTGGGTTATATAGATACCTTCAGGTGCTGGCACTGGCAACTTCCAAAACCAGAAGTACCCTGCCCTATATAAGCCCCTCCCATCCGGGAGTACCTCAGTTTTTTGCCAGTGTCTAAGGTGTTGGCCAAGAAGTAACATGTGTTTTTCACTGAGCTTGCGTACAGGTTCTTTTGGGCCTCAGTAAGCTATTCCGGATCCGACCAAAAAAGCTTCATAGCTAAACGGTCGGTACCCGGGCCTTGCAAGAGAAGAGCAAGGTTTTGCCTGTAATGCCTCTCTCTTAGGAGGGCTGGACCCTGGGATCCAGAGCTCTGGTCATACCCACGACCAAGATGTTTTCTGTGCAGGGTGCTATACAGGTCCAGGGGAGTGGAATCCTTGGGAACCCGGTCCCTAAAGGTTTAATTACAATGCCTGCCGTGATAGGTGAAGTTTGGGCTTCTGTGGACCAAACAGAGTCCTGCGGCGAGGAAAAGGTAAGTGGGGGCCCTCAGGAACTTGGTTCTATTGGGGGACCCCCAAGCCTAATTTGTCTTTCTGCCTGTTACCTAAGGTATTCCCGCTAATATTCTGTGCATGCCTGTTACTACTAAGAAAATGTAAAAAAATTTAATAGTAGGCAAGAAAAAATAAAAATAAAATGGTAAGACCGCGGTACCTGTGTTAATCACTAGAGGCCGCTGTGGTTCTTTTCTTCCAGAGTCAAATCCAGGCAGTTGGTAAGTTCTCTGCTGGGAAGCTGTGTCCTCTGCCCTGTTGCTGCGCTCATCCATCCCCGGGCCCTGCGGCAAACAGGGACCCTGGCTCCCATCTAGTTCCTTATTTTGAAAAGAGCGCAGAAGGTGCGCGTGCGCGCGCCTCTATATATAGAGGCGACCTGGAAAAAGGGGCGGAGCTGGTGGATGACGCTCGGTGCGCGCCGCGGCGCTTCTGCGCATGTGCGGGCGTCCAGCGTGTTTAAAGGCACAATCACAGCTGGCTATTGAAGTGCACAGACAGAGCTAGCAACAGTAAAATAAGGCACACAGAGGCGGTTGATGCAGGCATCCCCTAGAAAGGCACTTTAGTAGACACCAACTGTTATATAGCAGCAATTGTGCTAGACTATTATCAGTAAAAGTGGTGTATTACGGCTGGAATACCTCGGCTTTGGGCTTAGGAATATGCCGTCCAGAAGCTCCGGAACTAAATCTTCCAGGAAGCGAAGGGGGTCTCCATCGGGCTCTGAGGATCTTGGGCATGCTTCTGCTGCACCAGTCTCCCCTGAAAATTCAGAGGTTAGTGACCGTAGAGACCCCGCAGGAGTACCTGGTACTGTGGCTGCCCTCAGTTCACCTGCTCCTGTGTATGTAACAGAGGAGGTTTTTTCCTCAGCTCTGGGAGGATTAGAAGAGAGATTGACAACATTGATCGCTGCCTCCCTGTCACAGGGAAAGCACGCCCGATCTCCGTCTCCTCCTTCAGAGTACCTGTTAGCGGAGCAACAGTCCCATGCAGGGATCGACCTGCCTGAAGGGGATCAGGATGAGGTTGATTCTGTTATAGAGGAATCAACAGTGGAGGAACCTTTCTCAGCATCTCAAGCTGAAAGATTATGGGTTCAGTCTCTGACTAACATGGTCCGATCAGCATTTAAAATGCACCTTGCGGAACCATCGACCACTACTGTCTCCTCGCTGGGGTCGCTAAAACTTCCCAGACTGTCTGTTCCTTTCCACTTCACCCTTTACTGGAAGGGCTCATTTACCAGGATTGGGAACATCCTGATAAAATATTTACTCCCCCCAAGAGATTTCCGGTGGTCTATCCCATGGAGGATAAGTTCATCAAAAAATGGAGGGTCCCTACAGTGGACGCAGCCATCTCTTGTGTGAATAAATCACTGACATGTCCAGTAGATAATGTCCAAATGTTCAAGGACCCAATAGATAAAAAATTGGAGTCCTTATTAAAATCTGCTTTTTCTACAGCAAGCCTGGTGACACAACCAGCAGTGGCAGCTATTGGGGTCTGCCAAGCAGTGAAGGATCAGTTGAAACAGGTCTTAAGGGACTTGCCAGATCAGCAGGCTCTTGCCCTAGCTGATCTACCTAGAGCCTTATGCTTTGCGGTTGACGCCATAAAGGATTCAATCCATCAGGCCTCCCGCCTTACGCTGTCTGTAGTACATATGCGCAGGCTTCTATGGCTCAAAAACTGGTCTGCTGAAGCTCCCTGTAAAAAATTGCTGGTTAGCTTCCCATTTCATGGTGAACGCTTATTCGGAGAAGACATGGACAAATATATCCAGAAAATTTCCAGCGGTAAAAGTACACTCTTGCCGGTTAAAAACAGAGTTAGAGGTCCCTCTTTTAAGAGGCCTGCTTCTCCAGTCCCTGGGGCATCGGCTGTGAAACAGTTCCGACGGCCTCCTCTGTCAAATCCCGGGGGTAAAAATCAGGGACAATCGCAGGGTAATAAGAAACCCTGGGTCAGGAGAGGTACAAAACCTCCCCCAAAGTCAAATTCATGAAGGGTTGCCCCCACTCAATCGGGTGGGGGGAAGACTCCAGTTGTTCGCAGAGACGTGGCGGGACACGATCAGAGACAGATGGGTGCTCTCCGCAGTAAGTCTGGGATACAGATTGGAGTTAAGACTCTCCTCCTTCCCATTTTATGAGGTCAAACGTGCCAAGGGATCCCCGGAAGAGAGAGTCCCTCCTGTTGGCACTAGAACAACTATTGCTCCAAGGAGTAATTATGGAGGTTCCCCTGGAAGAATGGGGGTTCGGGTTTTACTCAAACCTCTTTACAGTCCCGAAGCCAAACGGGGACGTGAGGCCCATATTAAATCTAAAAGGGCTAAACAAATTCCTACATATCAGGACTTTCCGGATGGAGTCTATCCGATCGGTGGCCACTGCCCTACAAGGGGAGGAATGGTTAGCCTCGATCGACATCAAAGATGCTTATTTGCACATTCCCATCTTTCCAGTCCACCAAAAATTTCTACGCTTTGCAGTAGAAGGGCGCCATTTTCAGTTCAGAGCCTTACCCTTCGGTCTGGCCACAGCACCACGAGTGTTTACAAAAATTCTGGCCCCATTATTGGCCAATCTAAGAACACAAGGTGTAACGATAATGGCATATCTAGACGACTTGTTGCTGATAGACCACTCAGTGAAAAAACTAGAAGTGGTCGTTCACAAGACAATCAAGTATCTGGAATCTCACGGTTGGATTATCAACCGAGACAAGTCAGCCCTAAAACCAGTCAAAAGTCTGGAATACTTGGGGCTAAGGCTGGATTCAGACCAGAGAAAAATTTTCTTGCCTCAAGAAAAGGGGTCGTCTTTGAGAGATTTGATCCACTTAGTGGATACAAAAAGACACCCGTCCATACGCCTGTGCATGAGGCTGCTGGGAAAAATGGTGGCATCTTTCGAAGCAGTACCCTACGGTCAATTCCATTCAAGGAATTTGCAAAGGGCCATACTGTCAGCCTGGAACAAAAAAGTTCAGGCCCTAGACTTACCAATGTCCTTGTCCCCTTCCGTGCGCAAGAGCCTCCGTTGGTGGTTGGTTCCCCAGAATCTGGAAAAAGGAAAATCCTTCAGTCCGATTTCTTGGAAGGTGGTCACTACAGATGCCAGCCTTATAGGCTGGGGAGCAGTACTGGAGCAATGGTCTCTCCAGGGCAGATGGTCAGATGCAGAAAAGGCCCTGCCCATCAATCTCTTAGAGATACGAGCAGCCCGGTATGCCCTAGTAGCATGGACATCCAAACTCCAAGGGTCCCCTGTCAGAATTCAATCAGACAATGCCACGGTAGTGGCATATATCAATCATCAGGGTGGCACCAGGAGTCGTGCAGCCCAGAGGGAAGTAAATTACATCCTGAAATGGGCAGAAAGATATGTCCCAGCCATATCTGCGGTATTCATTCCAGGAGTGGAGAATTGGAAGGCGGACTTTCTAAGTCGCCAACAATTATGCCCAGGGGAATGGTCTCTTCACCCCGAGGTTTTCCGGACAATATGTCAGCGGTGGGGAACACCAGATGTAGATCTGCTAGCATCCAGATTCAACGCAAAGGTGGACAGGTTTGTCTCTCGGACAAGGGATCCCCTAACTTGCGGCTCGGATGCCCTAGTGTTCCCTTGGGATCAGTTCAAGCTGATATATGCATTTCCACCGCCACAATTGTTACCTCGATTACTCCGCAGAATCAGGGTAGAAAAGAAACCAGTGATTCTGGTGGCTCCAGCGTGGCCCCGAAGAGCATGGTACGCGGAGATTGTAAAAATGTCAGTGGGGAGTCCTTGGACTCTCCCACATCGTCCGGACCTGCTTTCGCAAGGACCGATATACCACCCTTCCTTACCAGCCCTAGGTTTGACGGCCTGGCTATTGAAGCCCACATTCTAAAAAAGAGAGGGCTCTCTAATCCTGTGGTATCTACCATGATCAATGCCAGGAAGCCAGTATCCAGGCAGATCTACTATAGAATCTGGAAGGCGTACATCGCCTGGTGTGAGGCCAAGAAATGGCATCCACGTAAGTACGTAATAGGTAGGATTCTGGACTTCCTACAGTGGGCTGTAGATAGGAAGCTTGCCTTGAGTACTATCAAGGGTCAGATCTCGGCCTTGTCAATATTTTTTCAAAGGCCCTTGGCTTCGCATTCACTAGTCAAAGCCTTTATACAAGGAGTGATGCGTATTAGCCCTCCGGTTAATATTCCCATATGTCCATGGGACTTAAACCTGGTTCTGTCGGTTCTACAGAAACAACCATTTGAACCATTACAGCATATTTCCTTGGTTCTTCTCACCAGGAAATTGATTTTTCTAGTAGCCATTTGTTCGGCTAAAAGAGTGTCGGAATTAGCAGCTATGTCCTGTAAAGAGCCATATCTGGTTATCCATAAGGACGGAGTAGTGTTACGTCCTCATCCAGCCTTTCTTCCTAAGGTGGTATCGAGGTTTCATTTGAACCAAGATGTGGTTCTTCCTTCCTTTTTCCCCAAACCTAGTTCGGTAGAGGAAAAGTTATTGCATTCTTTGGATGTAGTAAGAGCAGTTAAAGCTTATCTAAAAGCCACTGCTCAGATTCGCAGAACGGATACTTTGTTTATTCTGCCGGAAGGCCCCAGAAGGGGTCAGGCAGCGTCAAAATCTACTTTAGCCAAGTGGATTCGACAGGTCATAATGCAAGCCTATGGCTTGAGAAGGAGACCGCCTCCGTTCAAAGTTAGGGCGCACTCCACGAGAGCAGTTGGAACTTCATGGGCAGTGCATCACCAGGCCTCCCTGGCTCAGATCTGTAAGGCCGCAACATGGTCTTCAGTACACACGTTTACTAGGTTTTACCAGGTGGACGTTAGAAGTCAGGAGGATGTCGCCTTTTGGGCGCAGTGTGTTGCAGGCCGCAAAAGATCCTCATGTCTGATAGCGCTCAGCTTATGTATGGTGTATCCCCCCCCCTCATTGGGGATTGCTTTGGGACGTCCCACATAGTAATGACTATGTCGCTCTGTGTCCCGTGATGTACGAGAAAGAAAATAGGATTTTTATAACAGCTTACCTGTAAAATCCTTTTCTTGGAGTACATCACGGGACACAGAGCTCCCACCCCTCTTTTGGGGACACTTATTGCTTTGCTACAAAACTGAGGTACTCCCGGATGGGAGGGGAGGGTACTTCCGGTTTTGGAAGTTGCCAGTGCCAGCACCTGAAGGTATCTATATAACCCACATAGTAATGACTATGTCGCTCTGTGTCCCGTGATGTACTCCAAGAAAAGGATTTTACAGGTAAGCTGTTATAAAAATCCTATTTTTTTGCGCTATAAACCAAAAAAGAGCGACCAATTTTGAAAAAAACACAATTTTTTTTACTTTCTGCTAAAATAAACATCTTCCCCCCCCCCCCCCCCCCCCACAAAAAAAATGTCTTCATCAGTTTAGGCCGATATGTATTCTTCTACATATTTTTGTTTAAAAAAAAATCGTAATAAGCGTATATTGATTGGTTTGCGCAAAAGTTACAGCGTCTACAAAATAGGGGATAGATTTATGGCTTTTTTTTTTTTTTACTAGTAATGGCGGTGATCAGCAATTTTTTGCGGAACTGCTGCACACAGATCGGACACTTTTTTTGGGACCATTGACATGTATACAGCGATCAGAGTTACAAATGGCCACTGATTACTGTATAAATGTCATTGGCAGGGAAGGGGTTAACACTAGGGGGCGATCAAGGGGTTAAATGTGTGTCCTAGGGAGTGATTCTAACTGAGGGGGATGGGACTGCCTGGAGGAGGAGATTGATAGTTGTTCCTAATCAGTAGGAACAACAGATCTGTCTCCTCTCTCCTGACAGAACTGAGATCTATCTGTTTACATTGACAGATCTCTGTTCTGTCTTGCTGGAGCGATTGTGGATGCCCGGCGGACACTGCAGCCGCCAGGCACGTGCATCAGCTCCTACGTCACGCGGTGGGTGCGAGCCCCCGAGACCACTTAAAGCGCCCGCCGTACAGCTACGGCGATTTGCGCAGGGGAGCCAACCTGCCGGCGTATTATGGCGGTGGCTGGTTGGCAAGTAGTTAACAGAGTACAAAAAAAAGTAAACAAAAAAGGGCTTGGCACACATCCTTGTGGCACCCCTGTACTAAGGGACAGCGTTGAGTAACGATTACCAACTCTTACTGTCTGCTGCCTTGCAGCTGGGAAACCAAAAATCCAGTTAGGCCCCTTTCACACTGAGGCGTTGAAAAAACGCAAAAAAAAAAAAGACTTTTTTTACCGCGTTCACGGTAAAAATAGCGCTAATGCCTATGTGTTTTACCGCGTTCGCGGTAAAAATAGCGCTGACGCCTATGTGTTTTACTGCGTTTTTACCACGTTTCTCATTCATTTCAATGGTGATAGGCGTTTTTACAGCGCTATTTTTAGCGCCCTAAGGCCCCTTTCACACTGAGGCGTTTTTACCGCGTTTTGGCGGTAAAAATAGTCCTGTAAAAATGCCTGAAATAATCCTGCCCCATCATTCTCAATGTGAAAGCCCTGAGGGCTTTCACACTGAGGCGTTTTGCTGGCTGTGCGTTGGAAAAAATCCTGCAAACAGCTTTTTTGGAGCATCTTTAGGGCGCTAAAAATAGCGCTGTAAAAACGCCAATCTCCATTGAAATGAATAACGCGGTAAAACACTATTTTACCACGAACGCTGTAAAATCGCAGGAAAAAAACTCATAATTTTTTTGCGTTTTTTCAATGCCTCAGTGTGAAAGGGGCCTAAAGATGCTCCAAAAAAGCTGTTTGCAGGATTTTTTCCAACGCACAGCCAGCAAAACGCCTCAGTGTGAAAGCCCTCAGGGCTTTCACATTGAGAATGATGGGGCAGGATTATTTCAGGCATTTTTACAGCACTATTTTTACCGCGAAAACACGGTAAAAACGCCTCAGTGTGGAAGGGGCCTTAGAGTGTTGGGTTCAATCCCAAAGAGTTCAGCTTTGCAACATTGGCAAAATTGTATTAAATGCTGAACTAAAATGAATAAAACGCATGCAGGCCTAACTATTCTTCTTTTCCAAATGAGCCAACACAGAATGCAAGGCCAATGCAATGGCATTCTCTGTAGATCTATTTTCCCTAAAAGCAAACTGGTAGCTATCCAACCCTGGGGGAATACCCTGTTTAATATAATTTAAGATAAATTTATCTTGACCACTTGCCATCCAGGCGCCATCATTCTACTGTGGCAGGTTGGCTCCTTCCCGTGAATCGCCATAGCTGTACGTCGGCTCTTTAAAGAGCCATAGCAGGCGCGCGCCCCAGTGTGCATGGCCGGCACAAAAGACAGCCAGAATGGGGATCTGTCAATGTAAACAGACAGATCCCTGTTCTGACAGGGGAGGAGAGAGAGATCTGCTGTTCCTAGTGATTAGGAACAGCGATCTCTCTCCTCCTTCTCCAGTCAGTTCCATCCCCCCACAGTTAGAAACATCTCCCAGGGAACACATTTAACCCCTTGATTGCTCCCTAGTGTTAACCCCTTCCCTCCCAGTGACATTTACACAGTAATTAGTGCATTTTTATAGCACTGATCGCATAAAAGTCAATGGTCCCAAAAAGTGTCAAGTGTCCGATCTGTCCGCCGCAATGTCAGTCCCGCTAAAAATCGCAGATCGCCGCCTTTACTAGTAAAAAAATAAATAAAAATACCATAAATCTATCCCCTATTTTGTGGATGCTATAACTTTAGCGCAAACTAATCAATATATGCTTATTGCGTGTTTTTTTTTTTTTTACCAAGAATATGTAGAAGAATACATATTGGCCTAAACTGATGAAGAATTTTTTTTTTTTTTTTTTTTTTACATTTTTGGGGATATTTATTATAGCAAAAAGGGAAGCCGCCGGTTCAGCCACAGTGGGAAATAGGGGGAGACTCCAGTTCCCCTCGGATACAGGATTTTGTGAACCTGACCTGATATAGTTTTATGGGACGTTTTTATTGAGCCAGTGGCGCAATGCAATGCCTGAGGTCCCCTATAAAGCAGATATTTTAAGCCTTCATAATATTCCGTTGGCGTGGCTTCCAGTATTATAACAGCATCACCTACCAATCATCTCTGAGCAAAGATCATTTGACATGCAAAATAATACTTGTGGAGATTAGGTGGTGCCAGACCACCTTTAATCATAATGGGTCCTTGTGGGGCCCTGATTCCAATACAGGGATGAGAGGATGGCCAAAAATAGACCTAAACAACCAATTAACCTTTTTGAAATTAGAGTGGGGAGCAAACATTTACCAATCGTCTCTAATTGGCAGTTTTCCTTTACTTTTTTGAGACATGCCCCTGTATGTATGTATGTATGTATGTATGTATATATTTTTTCAGGAAAAAGGCCCAGTTTTTCTCAAAAAGTAAAGAAAATTTGCCAATTAGAGACGATTGGTAAATGTTTCCAGGCTTCAGTTTTTTGTTTCCGCATAGTAAGCAGGTGCCAAAAAATGTTATTAATACAGAACAATAAGCAGCCGAGAGTTTGTCATCCAGTAGATTTGAGGAAGGGTTTGGTACATTTTGGATTTGTTTTAGGAAGATGCACATGAACAGGTCACACTAGATACAGTGCCTTGAAAAAGTATTCATACCTCTTGAAATTTTCCAGTTTGTCATGTTACAACCAAAAACATAAATGTATTTTATTGGGATTTTATGTGATAGACCAACACAAAGAGGCACATAATTGTGAATTGGAAGGAAAATGATAAATGGTTTTCCAAATTTTTTACAAATAAATATGGTAAAAGTGTGGGGGGCATTTGTATTCAGCCCCCTGAGTCAATACTTTGTAGAACCACCTTTTGCTGCAAGTCTTTTTGGGTAGGTCTCCACCAGCTTTGCACATCTAGAGAGTGACATTTTTGCCCATTCTTTGCAAAATAGCTCAAGCTCCGTCAGATTAGATGGAGAGCGTCTCTGAACAGCAATTTTCAAGTCGTGCCACAGATTCTCAATTATATTTAGGTCTATACTTTGACTGGGCCATTCTAAAGTCTGGTACACACGATCGGACAAAGCGTAGGACTTTTGTCCGAAGGGCGTTGGTGGTGAACTTGTATTGCATACAAACGGCAAAGAAAGGTTGGCCAGCAAACATGAAACTGGTTTTTCAGCTCTTTAGTGCCACCCTTTGGGCAACTTCTGCTTATGTTTTGTTATGGTTAGCATTGCTTCTGAGCATGCATGTTTGTACTTTGGATTTTTTTGACAAACTTCTGTACACACAATCGGATAATCCGACAACACACATTTTGTTGTTGGAAATTTTTTAAAGCATGCTATCTCACATTTGTTGGTGGAAATTCTGACTACAAACGGTCGGATTTTCCGACAACAGCTTGCCATCACACAATTCCCGTTGGAAAATCCGATCGTGTGTACGGGCCTTAACACATGAATATGCTTTGAGCTAAACCATTCCATTGTAGCTCTGGCTGTACGTTTAGGGTCGTTGTCCTGTTGGAAGGTGAACCTCCGTCCCAGTCTCAAGTCTTTTGCAGACTGACAGGTTTCTTTTAAAGCCTCGTACACACGATCGGATTTTCCGCGGACAAAGCGTAGGTCTTTTGTCCGAAGGGCGTTGGCCATGAACTTGCATATAAACGGCAAAGAATTGCCGTCCAACAAACAAACTACGTGTTTTTCAGCTCTTTAGTGCCACTATTATGTTGTGTTGTGTTATGTGAAAAAATAATTCCGGACGGCTGCACTTCCAAAAATCCTTTTATTGAAGCTACATGTGACAAGTGGTTGACAGATGGAGCAGGGGACAAAAAGGTAGACACGTTTTGCGCAAATATCAGCGCTTGGTCATTCAGGTAATGACTAAGCACTGATATTTGCGCGAAACGCATCTACCTTTTTGTCCCCTGCTCCATCTGTCAACCACTTGTCACATGTAGCTTCAATAAAATAATTTTTGGAAGTGCAGCCGTCCAGGTTTATTTCTTCACGTTACACAGCATGCAAGCTGGGCTAGCACCTGACTAGTGTGTGTGTGTGTGTGGGGATTAACCAGAGACTCACTCACCTGGAGCAGCTTTTCTTGTTTCATAATGTTGTGTTATGGTTAGCATTGCTTCTGAGCATGCGTGTTTGTACTTTGGATTTTTTTCCGAAGGACTTCTGTACACACGATCAGATAATCCGACAGCACACATTTGTTGTAGGAAAATTTTAAAGCATGCTATCCAACATTTGTTGTCGGAAAATCCCATAACAATTGTCCGATGGAGCATACAAACGGTCGGATTTTCCCACAAAAGCCTGGCATCACACAATTCCCGTCGGAAAATCTGATCGTGTGTACGAGGCTTTAGATTTCCCTGTATATGGCTCCATTCATCTTCCCATCAACTCTGACCAGCTTCCCATGTTTCACGTGGGGATGGTGCCCTGCATAGAAGCCAGAGCTACAGGTCTATTTTTTTTATTTTATTTTTTCTTTACCTGTTACCATGTGTGTGGTGAAGGGGAGCAAAATGTGATATGTGTGTGTGTGTGTGTGTGTGTGTGTGTGTGTGTATATATATATATGTGTATATATATATGTGTGTGTGTGTGTGTGTGTGTGTGTGTGTGTGTGTGTGTGTGTGTGTGTGTGTATATAAATATATATATAATTATATATATATATATATATATATATATATATATATATATACTCTCAAAACAAGGATGTATATATACGGCCTTCAATACACCACTCAGCGCCTAGGACCAAGAAGCTACAACTATACTGACAGTGGACGTGCTATCATATAATATGAACGGTACAAAGATCAATAAAATCAAGGTACTAGCACAATAAAATAATTCTCTAATGACAAACACTGAGAACTCCAAAATGAGCAGCTGTTTAAAAATAAATTGATATAAAAAGAATAGTATAAAAACATAAAACAGTGATAACTGTGTCAGTGATATACTAAAACAGCGCTAGTGTTGGTATAAATCAGATGGCCAACACCACCTAGAAAGTGAAAACAGTTTCAGGCAGATGATTTTAAAGTGCAGAGTGTCTGATAATGTCCATAGATGATCTTGGAAGTAAACAGCATGCACCTTCACCGAAAACTCCAGGTCCACCCAGTGAAAACACACTCCCCCTCAGGGGTTTAAACTCACCAGAGCAAGCTCAAATATAAGCCTTAATAGAGGTAGATAAAGCAGAACCTGCATAAACCTCGGCACTCAACATCAGCCTAGGAGATGACAGATCTGTGGGGGCTCCCACGAGTGGTAAAAACAAACTGAAAGGGGCATATAGCGTAATTCCGTTTATTAATAACAGTCCCCACACATCAAAACCCCTTTATACAGTAAACGTACAAGAATCAGTCAATCAATAAGCATAAATGCACTTCACCGTCACCCCCAGAGAAGGAAGCAGCTCGATGGCCGAGCATGTAAACAGGAACTCTCCTTACTTCCGGGTCCGGCTGCCGTGGAGCGCATAGATCACTTCCTGTTGCGTCGTGTAGGTCACGCCCTGACGCGTTTCGTCATATCCTGACTTCGACAGAGGGCGTGCCTACACGACTAACACCACTGCTTAAATGGACACCTCCTCCGCAGCCTGCACCAATCAGCGTCCACATGGCACGGCAATAGGCGCACATTGCAGCACCCATGGAAACCGCTGACTGCTTGTTATAGGCAGACCAGAGGGACAAACGGCGGCCAATCATAGCATATTTCAGGGGCACAAATCTAACACTATCAATATATCATAAAGAAACAAATAGATGTGATATTGCTAACACAATCATTTCAAAATAAAATAACATATGCTAAATATAAAAAAAAAAAAACGGTGACAAAATATATTGCACATACATAAACAGATGTCAATTCAAATGATAAACATTTTGAATTAATAGCGTGCTCAATAAAAGTTAATTAATAATGGTGAATTTTCAATACTGATAAAATAGCCCCATAATAAATATAAATATGTAAAAAATGTACAAAAAACATATAATATATTTCTATAAAAGAAGCTAAAACTAGGATAATAAGTTATTAAAAAATCAGTAGTCACTAATAAAACAATTAATATCAAGGTCAATATTTAATCCTTTCGGCGAGAGAGTATCGACCGAATAAATCCAATGGGTCTCTCTCCTTGATAAATCTCTGACTAAATTAGATCCTCTCCACATAGGTTTTAAATGATCTATTCCCCAGAATTTGAGGCCAGTTGGATCCTGTTGGTGACATAATTTAACCACTTAACGACCGATCACTGTATATATACGTCGGCAGAATGGCACCGACAGGCACAATCACGTAGAGCATACGTGATTGCCTTTGTACAGTTGGGGGGTCCGATCGGACCCCCCTCCTATACAGTGAGCGGTGGCTAAGTGTCCGGGAGCGTGCCGGGATGAGGGGGCAGCCATTCGTTTCTGGCCACCCCCTCGCGATCGCTCCCGGCGAATGGAAATGCCCCCTCTGTCTGTGTCAGACAGAGGGAGCAGGAGGAAGTGATGTCATCTCTGGTGCGGCGCTCACATATACCGAGCGCCGTACAAGAGAAGATATCAGGTTAGTGCACACAACACTACACTGACACCAGGACACATAGGGACATAAATCGCCCCCCAGATCACCCCCCAGATCACCCCCCCAGCCCCCAGTCACAGTGTCACTGATTGCAGTGACCATTTATTTAGTGATCACTGCAATCAGTGACATTTGTGACTGTAAAAGTGTCACCAAAGTTTAGTCTTAGGTCCAGTGTAGCCCCCTAACCCCCCCTAATAAAGGTTTAACCCCCTGATCACCCCCCAGATAACCCTTTCACCGCCTATCACCACTGTCGCTTAGCGATCATTTTTCTGATCGCTGTCTTAGCGTCAGTGATGCCGATCGGCAGCCAGTAATTTTTTTTAGGTTCGCCGCAGGTTTTTATAGCGTCAGGTACCCCAATATATTATTTAATAAAGGTTTAACCCCCTTGATCGCCCCCCCAGGGTAACCCTTTCACCCCCTATCACCACTGTCACTAAGCGATCGTTTTTCTAAACGCTGTCTTAGTGTCTGTGATGCAGATCGGTAGCCGGTATTTTTTTTTAGGTTCGCCGCAGGTTTTTATAGCGTCAGGTACCCCAATATATTATCTAATAAAGGTTTTAACCCCCTGATTGCCCCTAGTTAACCCTTTCACCAGTGATCACCATATAAGTGTTACGGGTGACGCTGGTTAGTTAGTTTGCTTTTTATAGTGTCAGGGCACCCGCCGTGTATATAACCCAATAAAGGTTTAACCCCCTGATCGCCCGGCGGGTGATATCAATTAGGTTTTAGCGTCAGAGAGGGTCTGAGTCACACCCCAGGCAGCGTCAGGTTAGTGCCAGTAACGCTAACACCCACGCGTGAAGCATACACCCCCCTTAGTGGTATAGTATCTGAACAGATCAATATCTGATCTGATCAGATCTATACTAGCGTCCCCAGCAGTTTAGGGTTCCCAAAAACGCAGTGTTAGCGGGATCAGCCCAGATACCTGCTGGCACCTGCGTTTTGCCCCTCCGTCCAGCCCAGGCCACC
The DNA here is from genome assembly GCA_029206835.1 of Rana muscosa. Lineage (NCBI taxonomy): Eukaryota > Metazoa > Chordata > Amphibia > Anura > Ranidae > Rana > Rana muscosa. Next base: position 111,847,359 of record CM055124.1, on the reverse strand, counting down.
CAAGTGCAGTATCGATCGATCACTGTCACTTACAAAACAAAAACACACATAACTGCAGCATTCGCAGAGACAGGCCTGATCCCTGCGACTCCAGTGCTGTAGGAGGTGATTTCACCACCACAGTTAAAAAAAAAAAAAGCAAATATGCCGAAGCATTGGGGCAGCAGGGGCGGAGGAGCGATTTTGCTCCTAATGCCGCGTACATACGGTCGAAATTCCGACGGAGGCTTGCCCGTGGAAAAGTCCGACCATGTGTGTGCGGCATAACTTTTTTGCGGGAGGATGCCCCCATGCTTCGGCATATATAAATGGTGCGTGTATGCCCATCATTGGAAGTGGGTGGATGAAGGGCGGTATTCTAATGGTGGGCATACCCACCGATCAATCTCTTTTTTCGTTCAGCCAACTGGCTGCATGAAATAAAAAGATTACAATACATGTCCAACAAGGACCAGCAACGTACTGGTATGTTGCTGGTCTTTGAATGTTTATACCAGAAAGATGCCTGCGGGTTTAGGTATCGTCTTGGTATCATTCTTTTCAGCCTGTGGCCGGCTTTCATGAAAAAGCAATCCTAGCGGCTAATTAGCCTCTGGACTGCTTTTACAAGCAGTGGGAGGGAATGCCCCCCCCCCCCCGGATATAAAAAGCGCCATTGGGAAAGCATTTTATCACACCGATCTTGGTGTGGTCAGATGCTTTGAGGGCAGAGGAAAAATCTAGGGTCTAGAAGACCCCAGTTTTTTTTTAAAAAAGAGTACCTGTCACTACCTATTGCTATTATAGGGGATATTTACATTCCCTGAGATAACAATAAAAATGATAAAAATAAAAAAAATACTTGGAAGGAACAATTTAAAAATAAAATAAAAAAGCAAAATTAATAATAAAAAAAAAAGAAAAAAAAAAAAAAAAGCACCCCTGTCCTGCCCTGCTCTTGCCCAATGGCGAACGCAAGCGTCGGTCTGGCGTCATATGTAAACAGCAATTGCACCATGCATGTGAGGTATCACCGCGAAGGTCAGATCGAGGGCAATCATTTTAGCAGTAGACCTCCTCTGTAAATCTACTGGGGTAACCTGTAAAGGCTTTTAAAGGCTTTTAAAAATGTATGTAGTTTGTCGCCAATGCGCGTTTGTGCGAAATTTTAAAGCATGTCGTGTTTGGTATCTATGTACTCGGCCTAAGATCATCTTTTTTATTTTATCAAACATTTTGGCAATATAGTGTGTTTTAGTGCATTAAAATTAAAAAAAGTGTATGTTTTAACCCAAAAAATGCGTTTGAAAAATCGCTGCGCAAATACTGTGTAGAAAAAAAAAATGCAACACCCACCATTTTAATCTGTAGGGCCTTTGCTTTAAAAATATATATAATGTTTGGGGGTTCAACATAATTTTCTTGCAAAAAAAAAATGTTTTTAATGTAAACAAAAAGTGTCAAAAAGGGCTTTGTCTTCAAGTGGTTAGAAGAGTGGATGTAAGCTTCCTAATGTTGTGTATAAAATGCCAGAACAGTTCAAAACCCCCCCAAATGACCCCATTTTGGAAAGTAGACACCCCAAGCTATATACTGAGAGGCATGTCGAGTCCATGGAATATTTTATATGTTGACACAAGTTGCAGAAAAACGACTTTTTTTTTTTTTTTTTTTTTTGCACAAAGTTGTCACTAAATTATATATTGCTCAAACATGCCATGGGCATATGTGGAATTACACCCCAAAATACATTCTGTTGCTTCTCCTGAGTACGGGGATACCACATGTGTGAGACTTTTTGGGAGCCTAGCCACGTACGGGACCCCAAAAACCAATCACCGCCTTCAGGCTTTCTAAGGGTGTAAATTTTTGATTTCACTTCTCACTGCCTATCACAGTTTCAGAGGCCATGGAATGCCCAGATAGCACAAAACCCCACAAATGACCCCATTTTGGAAAGTAGACACCCCAAGCTATTTGCTGAGAGGTATTGTGAGTATTTTGCAGATCTCGCTTTTTGTCACAAAGTTTTGAAAATTGAAAAAAAAAATATATATATATATATATAATTTATTTTCTTTCTTCATTTTCAAAAACAAATGAGAGCTGTAAAATACTCGCCATTCCTCTCAGCAAATAGCTTGGGGTGTCTATATTCCAAAATGGGGTCATTTGGGGGGGTTTTGTGCGATTTTGGCATTTTATGGCCTTCGAAACTGTGATAGGTAGTGAGGAGTGAAATCAAAAATTTGTGCCTAGAAATCCTGAAGGCGGTGCTTGGTTTTCGGGGTCCCGTACGCGGCTAGGCTCCTAAAAAGTCCCACACATGTGGTATCCCCGTACTCAGGAGAAGCAGCAAAATGTATTTTGGGGTGAAATTCCACATATAACCATGGCATGTGTGAGCAATATATCATTTAGTGACAACTTTTTGTAATTTTTTTTTTTTTTTTTTTTTTTTTGTCATTATTCAATCACTTGGGACAAAAAAATATATATTCAATGGGCTCAACAGGCCTCTCAGCAATTTCCTTGGGGTGTCTACTTTCTAAAATGGGGTCATTTGGGGGGGTTTTGTGCTATTTTGGCATTTTATGGCCTTCGAAACTGTGATAGGTAGTGAGGAGTGAAATCAAAAATTTGCGCCCTTAGAAATCCTGAAGGCGGTGCTTAGTTTTCGGGGTCCCGTACGCGGCTAGGCTCCTAAAAAGTCCCACACATGTGGTATCCCCGTACTCAGGAGAAGCAGCAAAATGTATTTTGGGGTGAAATTCCACATATAACCATGGCATGTGTGAGCAATATATCATTTAGTGACAACTTTTTGTAATTTTTTTTTTTTCTTTTTTAGTCATTATTCAATCACTTGGGACAAAAAAATAAAAAATTCAATGGGCTCAACATGCCTCTCAGCAATTTCCTTGGGGTGTCTACTTTCCAAAATGGGGTCATTTGGGGGGGTTTTGTACTGCCCTGTCATTTTAGCACCTCAAGAAATGAGATAGGCAGTCATAAATTTAAAGCTGTGTAAATTTCAGAAAATGTACCCTAGTTTGTAAACTCTATAACTTTTGCGCAAACCAATAAATATACGCTTATTGACATTTTTTTTACTAAAAACATGTGGCTGAATACATTTTGGCCTAAATGTATGACTACAATTGAGTTTATTCGATTTTTCTTATAACAAAAAGTAGAAAATATCATTTTTTTTCAAAATTTTCAGTCTTTTTCCGTTTATACCGCAAAAAATAAAAATCGCAGAGGCAATCAAATACCATTAAAAGAAAGCTCTATTTGTGGGAAGAAAAGGACGCAAATTTCGTTTGGGTACAACATTGCATGTCCGCACAATTTACAGTTAAAGCAGCGCAGTGCTAAATTCTGAATTCACCTCTGGTCCTCTAGCTACCAAATGGTCCGGGGCTTAAGTGGTTAAAATGTAAAATGTAATTTCTTTTGGTACAACAGCAGCTTCTACTCTCAGTGTAAGGGCGTTGCTATGGGGGCTAGGTTTGCCCCCAGTATAGCAAATCTATTTATGGCAGAGTGGGAGGATAAAAATATTTTTTCGAAGACTCTGCCTTATCTCTTATAAAAGATATATTGATGATTTGTTTTTTATTTGGAGTGGTACACTTGATACGTTGCAGCTGTTTTTAAACGAATTAAATTTTAATTCAAACAATATTAAATTGACTAGTGTAATCAGTACCACCGATAT